>JAQIVF010000432.1:0-22796 GCA_034698365.1 Steganacarus magnus
AAAATTGATTTTCAACATTTTACTTTTACTTTTTAATTTCGATTTTCATGTTATTTTTCATTATTTCAATTTTACTTTTACTTCTTTACGTGTTTTTAAATTCGATTGTATTTTACTTTTACTTTTCGAAAATTATATAATTTTAATTGTATTTTGCATATTCTTATGAGTATTATTTTAATTTCAATTGTATTTTACTTTCGATTAAGCGAAAGTAAAAGTAAAAAAATTTTTGCTTTTTCTTTTACTTAGAAAAAATCGAAACAACACAAGATGTAATTAATACTTTTAGATTTTAAACTGTTAAAAAACTTCTTATTAGATTTAACTATATTTTAGGCCTTAATAATCTGGTAACTTTGGATTATAATAATCACATTAATTAAGATTAATTTGTTGTAAAATAAGTAATAACATTTTAAAGCATTGATTTTAAAATTTTACTTTTGTTAATAATACTGCTATATATTTTATAAAAAATTTAAATATGATTGTGGATTTTTGTGAAATCTTTGGAAAATAAAATTTCTTTGAACATTTAATTTAATTAAGAAAATTTGCCTTTTTTTCCTCTAAGAACATTTTCCCCTTTGGAGATAAGTAAAAATTTTTATTTTATTTTAATTACTTTTGTATTTAATATTGTTTATTATCCCTAGCTTTTCGCAAATAATGAAACAAGAACAGAACATTTCTAATATAGCTGACTTTGTTAAGTATTGTAAGGATGATGTAAAAATGGTTTGAATCACATTAGAGCAATGTTACGCATATAAATATTCTAACGCGACAGCTATAAAAGCTAATAAGTTCTAGCTTATATGTTATTATGTATTAAGATATAACAAAGAAGTGGCAGTCATTTGGTTGATAAGAGGTTTGTGGAAATATAGACAATAGAGGACTGATAGACCTTGTCAAATCAAAAAGCTCACCTTTATCTATATAAAGTGAGCTAAAAAATTTTCAATCATATTTATTTGAATTTAAAAATTTATTATTTATATGCAAAAAATAATCATTAAATTATTAGAACTATTGAATTTAAAATTATTAAATTATTAAAAGATTAAATTTCATAAAAAAGTTTTTAAAATTTTTAAAAATCGGAAAACTTTGAAACTATTTTTTACATTTTATTTTCTAAAAAAAAGTTATTTTATACATAATATTGCTAAATTTTAATTGAATAAAATCTACATTAAAATTAATAAACCTTAATGCATTTTATTTGTGGAATAAATTTTCCAATAATAATAATTATAAATTGAAGTGAACCATCAAATAAAATCTCGAAAATCAATTTTAATTATTATTAGTCGAGTTTGTTTGCGAGCGTTCCTGAAAAGGTAGAACACAAATTAAATTGCAAATCTAATTTTGATTAAATATCAGAAATACTACACTTACCAAAGCAATTTTTTGTTGAAGCTCTTCATAACTTAGTCGACCTTTATGCGATTTTATTTTGATCGCTTTTAAAATATCGCTATTTTGAAGTTTTGCATTAACAAATAAAATCCCGTCATCTTTGATATCAAAAATTACATCAATAATGTTATCACCAGCCGGTCCTGGTGGTAGGTCCTCCAGAGTAAATCTACCAAGTTCTCTATTATCTGCAGCCAACTCTTCTTCACCTTCATATACAATAATTTCTACTTCCTTCTGATTGTCTCGCACTGTGACGTATTCTTTAGTAATTTTTGTCGGAATTTTGGTATTATTCTTTATTATCCGGCTCATAAAGCCATGTTCAACTTTTAGTCCTAACGATATTGGGGCAACTTTCGATATTGTTAAATGCCCTAACTCTTGAGCTTCTACACCATTTAGCAATGCTGCCTGAACTGAAGCTCCTAATGCCACAGCTTCATCAGGATTTACATTGTAGTTAAAAACTTTGTTTGGGAAAATAGTTTTTAACATTTCTCTAATCTTTGGAATTCTTGTTGATCCTCCTACAAGTATAACATCATCTATTTTATCCGGACTAAGGTTAGCTACAAATAGGGCATCATTCAACAAATCAATTGTTTTCTCGAATAGTATTTTGTTAAGGGATTCAAATTTTTCTTTCAAAATTTCTACGCTTAAATCTTGATTATTAAAAAAATTTGAAACTATTATCGTTTCACTTTGTTCACTTGATAGATATTGCTTTTTTCTTTCACACTCCGATTTTAGTCTAGGGTAAGCAATTTCTCCTTCATAAGTTTTTTTATCGACTGTCAAATTTGTTTTCTTATGAAACTCCTCGAGACAGTAATCCACCAAATTGTTGTCAAAGTCATCTCCTCCTAAATGATTATCACCTTTCAATGCCTTTAATTCTATTTTTGTTCCTTCAATATATAGAACTGCAACGTCAAATGTTCCGCCTCCCAGATCGTATACAAGCACATTTCTGAAAATTATTTATTATAAAAAAACATTATTACTTTTAATAACTTTTGAAAATTTCTAACTATTAAATATATATAGTAAAATAAAGCTATTTAAAAATATAAAACATAATTAATTAAAAACCTTTTATCTTTCTCGGTGTTTTTTAAATGGAAAGCTAGAGCTGCAGCAACAGGTTCCGGCATTAAATCTAAAACTTTAATCTGTGCTATTTCAGCAGCGTCTTTGGTAGCTTGTTTTTGAGAGTCATTAAAGTAAGCAGGTACAGTTATAACAGCGTTTAATATTGGAAATCCAAAGTGATTTTCAGCCACTTTTTTCATTTCAGATAAAATTTTTGCTGATATTTGTTCTGGATCGTATTTCTCAATACCTTTTATTGTGTTAACCTCTATTATTGCTTTATCATTTTCTTTGCTTATAACTTTATAATTCAGGTATTTCATGTCATTTTTAACTGAAATTTCACTAAAATTGCGACCAATTAATCTTTTTACGGATAGTATAGTACTTTTTGGATCTTTCAAAATATTTTCCTTTGCCTTGTTTCCAATAATTGTTCCAGATGGGGTGAACGCCACAACACTTGGTGTTGTATTTGAGTTACCGTTACATAAAATAATTTCTTTACCTTCAGGACATCCCGGTTTGTAGTACGCTACTGCTGAATTTGTTGTGCCAAGATCAATTCCAATTGCTGGTATAGTTAGGGTATTTTTATTATTTTTCTCAAGTATTGGTAAAAATGCAATTTCCAAAGTAGCTTTTAGTTGATCCTTAAACTTTTCTATTGGTAGGTTTTGTCGTTTAAACTCATATTTTGAATTAATCAAAAATATCTGTTTCTCGTGAAAATTTTTTAGCCTATCTTTTTGCATGTATGTTGAATTTTCTGTGAATTTGGTCATCTCTTCTCTGTAGGTAATTGTTGCTTCTCTTAAAACATTTTCAATTTCTTTTTCATGATTACTGAGATGATCTTTGAAAAGGTTATCAAGTTCATCATTACATTTTTGTGATTGTAGGTTTTCTTCAAGTGTCAAAAGAAATGGAGTTATAAGCATTTTATTTTTAAAAGGATTCGCATCTTTGAATTCTTTTATTGCAATTTTTTTAAACTTTCTCTTCAAATCATTGAGTTGGTTTTCCATGTAAGTTAATTTAATTGCGTCATATAAATTGTCTTGGTATTGATTCACAAAATGTGTGCAGTATTGCTTAGCCAGACCTTGTATTTCATCTTTCGTCTTCGCGTTTTCATCAAATAGTCGAATATACTCTTCAGATATTGCATTACTAAGATCATTCAAAATCCTCTCCTTGTTAGGAATGTTTTTTGGGCATTTTACCTTAAACGCATCTTTAATCTTCTCAGATATTTTTCTATTAAGCGCATAGATTTCTTTATTTTCAAAAAACTGATTTTCAACTATTAAACTTTCAAATTCCTACAATAATTATAAAAAAATTATACTAAGAATATTAAGTTAGTTAATGAAATAAAAGTAAACTTATGAACTACCAAATGTGTAAGTAGTTTTGACTTAATATTAGTAAATTAAAAATTAATATTAAATTTATTATCTATTATTTACCTCTTTGTATTTTTGCGTTGAGTTTAAAACTTCATTTTTATAGTAAGTTTCAAGATCACTTATCTCAGCTGATTTTTTAGTTTTTACAGAATTGTATTCTTCCTCAATTAATGTAACCAGTTCCTGTAGATAACTTTTAAAATAGATACTATCTCTATAACTGCTCTTTAGTTTGAAATTATTAATCGCTTCGTGTGATAAAGTTTCATGCAATAAATTAAGAAATTGTTCATCATATACAGTGTTACCCCGAAACTCCATAGTAACTTGATAGTGGATGAATGCCTCTGACTGAACCTTTTTTAAGAAATTTTGAGTTTCTAAAATTATACTCAAAAAAGTATCATTAATATCTTTAATCTTCTTCCAAAACAGGGAATGATAGGTGTGTAACGAACTTCCACTATATGTGGTACACTTAGTTGATAAAACATTAAATGCTTCTTTTTCGTAATCACTTTTATTTGTGGTGAAACTATCTTTATCTATCGCCTCAATGATTAAAACTTCTATAGAAGTTTCATAGAGCATCACTGCTTCCTGTACAGCTTTCATCATTTGTAAATGCACAGTTTTTAATTCATTTATTCTGACGCAAAAGTTGTTTGATTCAATTTCGATAAATTTTGTAAGCTATTTTTAGCAAAAAAAATAATATATTTTAAGAAAAATTGCATATAAGTAAATTTTTTTAATATCCTCATACTTCAATAAAGTCTTCTTGAAATAATTCTTCATCTTCTTGTGAATAGATTTCTTTGAACGCTAGAAGTGCAATATTTCCTGCAGTTTGAACTAAATCATTTGTTTCACAATTTTCGACCAGATTATTTTTTTCGTATGACTTTAGCTTCTCAAGAAACATATCGCAGCATTGAATTAATTTTTGCGTTGCAACTTCTTGTCGCTTTAATTCGTTTTTGTTAAAAATTTGTTTAAACTCAAAAGTTAAAGTGTCGATATAGTTTAATAAAAACTTATTAAAGCTATTCAAATGAACAATATTATCATTATTAAATAGACTTTTTAGAACTTTCCTGACAAATTCATTGTGAAGTGTAATCAGGTCCTTTCTTGAGAAAAAACCGGAGGTTTCGTTAATTGAAAGTGACTCATAATAATCATCCTTTAAATAAATATACTATTAAAAATCAATTTTATTGCATAAAGCATTACCTTAAGATCATTGAAGTTTATAGCGCTTCTTTCATTTAGTTTGCTATCTTCTTGTGTGCTCTCAGCCAAATTATTGGTTAGTGAATTAAAGTGTGACACTATAAAATCATAACAAATTTTTCCAGTAAGGTCTTTGACTCCATCTAACTTTGGAAAAAAGAAATTAGTTTCATAAGTTGACAAAAAACTTCTGAGTTTTTGAACATCCTTCTCGATTTCATTTTTTGGCGAAATTGCGCATCTGCTCGAGATTGAGTTAACAAAGTACAAAGCTCTTTGAAAATTAGTTTTGACTAAACTATAGTTTATTTCTTTATTAATCGTAGATTCATTTAAATAGGATTCTAAAAAGTTGTCATAGTTGTCATTAGGTGTACTCGAAATTTTTCTTTCAGTTGAATCAATAAATAAAATCTATAAAATTTAAATAAATTGTTAATTTAAAGATAGTTTTGATACGTATTTTTATAGAGTTATTGTTCTAAACCTCTATGATATAATTATAATTACACTATTTATGTTTTGTTAATTAATCTCATTGGTATTTGTTATTTATTACTTTTATTAACTTTAATCTTAAACATAACTACTTAATTTACTCGCTCTCGTCTAGTTTCATATATAACTATAACATAAATCTAATGAGTTTTATTAAATTTTTATAATATTTAGTTGTTTAATAAATCAGTTCAATTAATTTATAACTAATTCATATTTTTTAGTTTAGAAATTAGTTTAATTATCAGTAGACCGCTGATTTTTTGTTAAAACATTTTTTAATTTTTTGTTTTTCATTTGTTGGAAAAATCCTATATTTTTTGAAACAAAAAATAGATTTTTACTAAATAATTCTAAAAATCCAATTAAACACAGACTAAATTTTCTATTTGAAATTTAATTATATAGATTTTTAGAAATTCCTAATTTATGGTTTAATGAATTTAGAGCAAAAATTAGATATTTAAAACATCAAATTTTCAAAAACTAGATAAAAAATCTCTTTGAAATTTTTTTATTTAGGTTTATTTTAAAAAATTTGAAGGTAATTAGGCTTAAAATTGCCATTAGAAACTTTGTCAGTAAAAATCACTTTTCGAAAATTTTGTTGTAAAAACGAGTTTTAATAAAAATTTGTTGTTGGCTTTAACAAAATATCCGAGTATAAAAAAGTAAACATTAAATGGTAAATGGTGTTAGACATTATTTCTTAGATATAAATACTTCAAAGGCATTATAAAAAACTTTTAATAAATTTGGGTAAAAAATTTCACTGCATTCTACAGTGAATTGCGCATCGTTGAATAAACGCGTGTTTTTAAACAACAATGCTTGTAAATTAGCAGTAAATGCCATAAAAAAGCATTACCATTTTTTTAAGCTATTATGGGTAAAATAATTTGCCTTTCTATAATTTAGTGCTAAATTAAATTTAAAATTTAAAAATATTATTTTATGTTAGGAAAAAATAATTGAGGCATATCTAAAACCTAAATTAGTTTAAAGTGAAAAAGTAATTTTCGTGTAAAGTAAAACTGGGTTAGTTTTTTTTACTGAAATTACATTGAAGTGATAAAATAATTTTCACAGTTGATTTTATCATTATATCACCTTTTTGTTTTTTTAAAGTAAATAAACTCAGAAACATTAAAGGAATTTAAAAGAACTAAAAATTAAGTTTAGCAAATTAGTGTTTTATTATTTTTTATGAGTCACTTACTATTGTCTGAAATTTATTATTTTCTTTATCAGTTTTAAATTTTTGAAATGATTGACTAAATTTAATACAAGTCTCAAGCGGCACAAGATTGTTTTGATTTTCTTTACCAGAAATGTTTAAGATTAAACATGATGATATAGACAAAGATAAACTTTGAAGCGTGAAATATAACCTATCATAAATGATATAGTCTTCAAAACCACTTGAAAACATTATGATTATTGTCGAAGGTTTTCCATTAATAGAACTCTGGAAAGGTTGTGATAAGAATAATCCTCTTTTTGAACTAATTTCTTGAAACCAGTTATCTGCCAAAATTTAAAAAAAATTCATATCTCTGTTTAATTGAGTAAATTGTGAAATATTTATTAAAATTCAATAATAATTTTTTAGAATAGTTTATTTTTTTAAAATAATAAATTCATCTTGAAAATATAAAACGCCATTAATAAAGAATTCTTCAAAATTTAGATTTCTTAACGGGAACCCAACAAGTGAGAACCTCTAAGCCCTTAAGACCTACAGGTCCAGTCGTGATAATGTGTGAAATTGAAAATTTTGAAAAACCTTTTTGTGTTTTTTACTCTTTATGATAAATTAAATAAATGCTGTTACATTGAACGACCATTCCGATTTTGCATAACATTTTATATTTATTAAACTTGATTAAAACTATTAAAACATGGGGAGATTTTTAAAATAAGAAATAACTTTATTCTAGTTTTGAAATTTAGTTGTTTAAAATTGAAATTTTAAGAATTTTAGTTATTTTCCATGTCATAAAAAAATTTTTATAGATAGATAATAAAATACCTGAAAAGATCTTATCGGCTTTGGAATCAACATTGCCTTCTTGAAGATCTACCCAATCAATGATATCTTTATCTTCACTCGAATTTTCTTTGAAAATTTCAAACAATAATTCTATAATTAAATTATTTAAGATTTTTCCATTTTTTGCCTCATTGCACACATTTATAATTGAAACATCTTTATCACTAACTTGATCAAAGATCTTAAATAGATTTGATTTATTTAAACTGAACTCTAATTCATTTTCGGTTACTTCTAATATGTTAGTAAAAATTGACATAATGAGTAATTTTTTATTAAAACATAATTACTGCATTAATTTAAATTATTGTTTGCACCCTTATACTGAAAAACATAATTAACTTTATTCTTTATAGACTTTATTTTTATATCTTTGTTTTCACACTACTTGAGTAATTCATACATGCATTAGGTCATTGTTTAGAATAACGATAATGTCGTTAAGCAATGACTCAGATGTTTTTTAAAAGTTTTTATCTCAAATTAACTAAACATTTCGTTATTAAGTTAACTCATTAAAATAAATCATATCTTTTAAATTAAGGTTTAAATTGAAAATTATTAAAAATTCTTTGTTTAAAAATTAACTAATAGCTTTAAAAATTTGCAAGAAACTTGTTAAATTAAAAGTTTCTATAACTTTATAAGTATTTCTAAAAAATCTGTAATAATTAATTAATAAAAGAGAGCCCTCTAGAGTTTAATTAGACAAATATTAAATCATTTATATTAAATTGTATTTTATCTTTCTATCTTAATATAGATTTATTATTATGAAATACAAAATTAAAATTATTTTAAATAATACTAATGTAATATCTTAAAATTTAGGTAAATATTTTAGTAAAAACAGTTTATAAAAAATTTTTACTTCATGCTAGTATATGATCTTTAAATAGATAAAATAATTTAACAAATATTAAGGATGTAATTAATAAAAAAATGCATTAGCTTTAATAACTAAATAATAAAAAAATAGAAATTATTTACAAAACTATAGTTTTATTTTTAAATTTTTAAGAATTTTTTGTCATATTTTACTTTATTTAAAATTACTTTGTAATTTAATTGTTATTATTTAATTTTAAGACAACGAAAGAATAAATATTTAAAAATTATCTCTTAATGCAAAAATTAACATTTTTGAAAATAGAAGAGGTAGTTAATCACAATTAATTTTTAATCACAATTAGAAGTTTTATATTTTTCAAAATTATTTGCATTAAGTTGCATTTATCTTAGTAATTAAAAAAGAAATTCAATAAAATGTTGTTTTTTGAACTTTAATATATGCTATCTATAAGAATAACTGAGTAAACAGATATTTATTATATTCAAGAAAGAATAAGATATAAGGCTTAACTTAGATAAAACTTTCTGTTTAATCTTAGAAATTCGTAAACTATGCCATATAAAAAATAATAGTCTTGTGAATTGTAAAGTGTTTTGTTGATGATAATTCAAAAAAGTCACAGTAAAAAATTAAGAAAAATAGTGTGGTGTAAAACTTGTGCAATAAATATTGAACAGTTGTAATGACTAATTTATTAAAAAATAATCACGTACGCCTATGAATCATTGACTAGAAAATTTTGAAGTGTAATTTCACATGTATTTTTTTATTAAACCTATATTTTATGCTGAATTCAAAAAATCACATACATATATTACATTAATTTATTTTATTAATCTTAATACATAATTATTATAAAATCTTGAGTTTGTTTCAGATAATTATGTCCAAAACAAGTTAAACAAATTGCCATTTTAATTTTACTGAAGAAATCTTACTTATACTATTTTATTGGTTTAAATTTTATTTTTAAATTCTTTAGTCATAATTAGGTTCTTTACTTTGCTTTCATTAGCTGGAATCCAAGTGATAAATTTTTCTACTTTAATTGAACCTATATCTTCCTGTCTTTGAAACTGACATATAGTGCCATTTTCTTCTATAATAATTTATCAATCAAAAATTAAAAAATTTGAAAATTTAAAAATTTTTAGTTATTACGTTTAATGTGATAAATTTAAAAGAGAATTCTTATTCAAAATAATTTTAAATTATAAAATACCTAGATTTTGCGCCTTAATGTTTACATTGTACCGCCCCACTATAGAATAATCCGTGAAGTAAGTCCAAAATACTTGTTGATATACTTCTAGCTTTTTAATAATCTTTGTTCCGTCAGGTTTCTCAAAAGTCGCTAGTACTTTGGCTTCGGTAAACAAAATCTTTTGATTTTCTAGCTCAACAAATACTAGAGGAGGCAGTTTGTCGTTTTGATCGTGATTATTAATTTTACTGATCAGTTTGATTGCTTTATTGTCTATGCTTCTACTCGAGACTAGTAAGTTAAGCAATATAGGCATATTAGACTGGCTTAAAATTTGAACTTCCCAAAAACCTGGCTCAGCATTTTTAAAGTCAAATTGATACGTTTTAGCATCAGTGTTCTTTTTAAATCCACCATATGATGAGTCATACTTGTTCTTGACAGGCGACACAAGTATAACACTGAACTTTTCAATAAATGATGATTGAAAATTAAATACTGTATTACGTCCTATATCCTTATCAATAATTACTCTTATAATAGCTTTAAGTTCAGTGATTTTTAATGTTTCATTGAATAGAATAATTGGCTTTAACTCGGCTATTTCTTTGGTAGAAAGAGCTTCTCTGATACCAGAGGCTATAGTCCTTAAAGCCAATTCTTTGCAATTTTCATCTGCTCTAAATAAATTTCCTCCTGTTTCATTCTTTAATTGTTCTAAATTTCCATCAGCAAAATTCCCAAACGCTTGAAAGTCTACTCTTACCTTAATTTTTAGTATTGATTAATTTATTTTCAATAAGTTTTTTACTTTTGATTATTTACTTATATAAATAAGATATATAAAAAAATTTTATATTTGTAATAACATTCCATTAAAGATCAAAATTTGATATTAATTATCATTATTCATTTATTTTATTTATTTAAATTATCTTGTTTGAGCTGCTCATCCTTCCTTTATATATATATCTATAAGGCATGTATACTATTCTCTCTAATTCTGTGCTAAAAATGTATTTTTCAAAATGTCCTATGACACATAGTAAAGCCAATGCTTCCGAGCTTATTTATAGAAGCTAAACATGCCTATATTTTCAAAACTGTTCTCATATAAAAAAGATGGCTTATAGGCAATGCCTATGTAAATGTTGAAAGTTAAAGACACCTATCATTTACCGATATGTATATGCACACTAATTAATAAATCTTCGTGAATCTAGATAAATACTATTTATAAATTAATTTTAATTGACTTTTTTCATTAATATTAATCAGAAAATTTATCTAAATATTAAAAAACAATTTTTACTAACATTTTTATATTTAACCTAAATCCGAAAATCTTGAGATATCAAAGCTTATAATAAGTTAAAGTTATTGGCTCTATATTAGCTAGTTTTTAGTAATTAATATCTTAAAAAAGAAAATATTTTAACAACATATATGAAAATTTATTATTATTATTTATATTATAATAAGCATATATTATAATATAAATAATATTTGGCAATAGTTCTTTACATTTATCATAAATTTTTAAAAATTAGGCTTAATTTTTAATATAAAACTTATCTTTGCGTTTTATTCTAGTTTATTTGTTTTTAAAAGATTATTCTTTAAAGATATTAAATATTATTATCTTTCTAAGATTGTTTTTTGATTTTTTTAACTTTTAGTTTTTAATAAATTTATTATATTTTAATTAAAATTTCTTGAAAAATTTTAATAATTTTTTTAAAAACCTTTGCTCTCTTAAGACTTGGTAATGAGGCCTCAACATAAGGAGGACCACTATTGTGTTCTCCATCTGTAAATAGATATAATAATGCGCCATCCGTCTGTAATCCCGCATCTAAAATTGCTGCTAGTCCAGTAAGTAAGCCAATACCAATATCTGTTGATCCAGAAACCCTCTTAGGTATTTTTTCTACAAGAAGACATCTATTATTATCAGTAATAGGTACAAGAGGGTGCTCTATCCATGATGATGAGTTAAATAAAACCAAGCCAACAAAATGTCCAACAGGATAATTGCTTATAAATGAAGATACTGCAGTATGTACTGTAGCTATTTTGTTTGACATACTTCCTGACACATCCAAAACAAAAACAATTATATTTTGAGAAGTCATTTTGTTTTAAACTATTTATTAAAGATTAAAAAAATTAAATTTAAGAAAATATAAAATTAATTAAATTTATAAATTATTTTGAAAATGGCTAATCAATAAAATTGATTATGGCTTTCAGATTTAATGAGAATAGTATAAAGATATTTAACCGCTTTGTTTTCGATAATAAACTACGTTGCATAAAATACTGTTATGTTGACGACATATTTTTTTAATAAACTTATCTATTGAACTTTAATCATACTGTAATTCATACTCTAATAGAAAGCATGTAAAGAGTGGAATTTCTTATTAAAAAAAGTTATTAGTGACTCTTATTGTGCTTTTTTTTTAGTTTTCTAATATTATATTTAACAACTAATGAGTTCTTATAATTGTTTTAAACTTTTACAAGATGTTGAAAATAAATTCTCTTCAAATTATTGCCTCAGCCTTGTAGCAAAAATTATTACAGATGAAAAACATTGCGATGTTTACTTGAAAACTATCGAAAATATTTTAATTCAAATAAATGAAAAATGTGGTGATTTATACCATGATGTTGAAACTAAAAATATAAATAAGATCATAGAAGATAGTATAAGTACATTAAGAGTGAATTGTATTAATCTATTAGATGAGCTTGATTCCCTTAAAATCAATGATGTTTCGCAAATTGAATCACGAAAAGAGTTAATTCACAAAATTGAAGAAATTCTTCAACTGATTTACAATAAAACTTTAGAAAACCTCAACTATGGATTCACAATGGTTATAAACTCTAAGGTCATAGAATTGAGTAGCGATGATAGAGTATTACTTAAGAAAGTAGAAGAATTCTTAGAGAAAAGTTCAAAGTCATCATTCATAGAGCTCGAATCGGCACGCCTTGAACTTAATGTTTTACTTATAAAGCTTGAAATTTAAATTAAACATTCTTTTTTAAATTGTAAAAATATCATTGTTTTAGATTATAAATTATATATAAATTTTTTAAATAATACTATGTTGTTTAATAATAATTAAAGTTAATTTATGCATATATAATTATTAGAGTACACTTAATTTTTTAATATATTTTCTGTAATAACATTAGCTCATTAGTTAATTTTTGTCAATTTTATAAATTTTAATTTAAAAAAACCGTAAAATTTCTTTAGTAATGATAAATGAATATTTTAATTAAGAAAATATTAGTCATCTGTTGCTATGAAAATATACATAGGTGCATTTGATTTCGAGTTTGCAAACAAAGAATTTTATTATCTTGTAGATAAATATAAAAAAGTAGGTTAATAAAATAAATAATCTTGAATTTATTATCTTAAGTATTATTTATTCTCACAAAGTCAATAATAACTTATTTAAGAACAGTAAAAAATATCTATAAGAGTAGGTTGTAAATATCTATAAAAGTATCTATAACAGTTAGAAATTTGTATTTTGTGCTCTTTAAAGTGAATTTTTTTCTAACAAGAGTGATTTAATTATTTAAAGGTTAAAATATTACTGATTTTAAAAATAAATCATGAATTATTAATAAAATTACAATTTAAACAAATTATACTTATACTTCATATTATGGTGTCAATCCTTTAAATGGTAAATATTTTTTTAAAAAATTTTATGCAGAAATAAATGTCAAAATTTTTCTATATTTACGTTCTTATTTAAACATTTAATTTAGTAGTCAAATTTATCTACTATATTTTAGAAATTTTTACTTTTATTTATAATTCAAAAACTTAAATAAGTTATTTATATGTATCTTGAAAAAAATTTCAAACACTAAACTACCTGAAACATGAGAACTGTCATCTTTCAAGTTAAGAGAAATACTAGATAAAATCCGACAAAAACAAAATATTTCTATTTGCAAAAATATTTAAAGAAATAGTTTAACCATAAAAATTTTAAATCTTAAAAAAATAATGTAATTATTTTTTTTATATATAAGTATTTTGATGGTAATAATATATTATTGGATAAGTTATTAGAAATTATCATATTAGTCCGCCTAACCTTAGGATTAGAATATAGGCTGAGCCTAATACTAGGCTTTTCTGTAGTCTTGAGACTAAGATAATCCTTGAGAGATCATAGGCTTAGGCTCCTATAGATATGTCTATAATAATCTAACTTACCTCTAGGCTTTATTTTACAGTTTAATTTCTGAAAAAATAAGTGTAAATTAATTTAAACAATATCTCCGAGTCTATCAGACTAGAGACACTTGCCAAGGATTAGGCTCAGCCTAAATTTACATTTTAATTTTAATGCGTTTTTGTAGAGTCTATATTTGTAGTCTAGATCCGATACTAGCCTGCCAATATCATTATGAGAATGAATAGCTATCCCTACCATTTTGAAAAGTGTCAAAGATTAAACCAAAATTTAATTACTTAAAATTTAATATATTTTCCTTCTCTTAAAATAATTTCCCTTTCAAAGATATATAACGCTCTCTCTCTCTCTCTCTCTCTCTCTCTCTCTCTCTCTCTCTCTCTCCTCTCTCTCTCTCTCTCTCTCTCTGAATAAATACTATTTTTCTAATATCTATTATTTTTAATTTAATAAAAACCATTTTTTAAAATATTTTCAAATTTTTTAATTAGACTTATTTGGCATTCATTGTAACAAAGATTACACATAATTACAACAGGTAAGATTCCATAAATTTTCTTAATTTTATTATCTTCAAATATTTTATAAAAATAAATATTTAAATGTCTATCGGATTTAACTGAAGTAATTTGTTGTAAAAGCCTTATTAAGAATGAAAAACATTATAATGACAATATTAAGACAATATAATTTTGTTTAATAATTTTTTTTCTTCATATAATGTTCTTAAGCTTAGACATGGATTTATTAAAAAGATAATGCTTCAAACTAGTGTTGTTTCGCTTTTTGAAAGAGAAAGATGAAGTTAAATTAATTTTTTTCTTTAACTTTCGCTTTAACTTTAGCTATTGTTTAAAATATGATGTATTTTGATTATTAAAGTTGTTAATCAATTTAATTTATTGAGGATTGTAGTTTATAATTAATAATTACTAATAATATTAAGTTTTTAATGCCGAATTAAGGTTTTAAACTTAAAAATCGAAATCAAAAAGTGAAAGTTGAATTAAAATATGAATAACATGATAAAGCGAAATACAAGTGAAATTAAAATTTTAATCTAATACAAGCGAAAATAAAAAAAATTTAAAAGCCAAGCGAAATACAAGGGAAATTAAATTATTAGATAAAAGCGAAAGCTAAAGTCAAGTTAAATTAAAATGTTACAAGTTAATCAACACTACTTCAAACCTTAAAACTAGTGTTGTTTAGCTTTTTAAAAGCGAAATCGAAAGTTAACATATTTTTTGACTAACCTTAGCTTAAGCGTAAGCGAAAGACAAGTGAAATTAAAATTTAAGTAAAAAGCGTAAGAGAAATACAAGCGAAATTAAAATTTTCTTGAAAAGCCAAGAGAAATACAAGCGAAATTAAAATGACTTTGATTTTCTCTTTATCTTTCGCTTTTAACTTTAACGTTTTTAGAATAACACAGTAAAAGCGAAATCAAAGAGAAAGATAAAGCAAAAGTCAAATTAAAAATCGAATAAAAAGCGAAAGCGAAATACAAGTGAAATTTAAATCTTAATGAAAAGCGAAAGCGATTAACAAGCGAAATTAAATTTTTTTTAAAACGCCAAGCGAAATACAAGAGAATTGAAATTATACTATAAAAGCGAAAGCAAAAGACAAGCGAAATTTAAAAAATGAAATTGAACAACACTACTTGAAACTAATTCAAGCCTTGCTAAAATGTTTAAAAATGAAATTTAATTCTTAATTTTAATCATTTATGTTTTGAGAAACTACTAAAACTTGAACCTTAATAAATTATCTTCTTTAGTTTATACTCTTTTAGATTTTACTCTAAAATTATTTTCATAATTTATATGTTTCAGATGTTTTAATTTTAAACAATTTTTTTATTAGTCATAAACAAAGGCAGGGGTAAATATTTTCCCCACAATAGCTTGATAGAACAATGCTTTATTATGAATTTCTTCATAATTATTGTTTTTTTTAAATCAGAGCTTGTTTAAATGCATGAATAAGCGCATAAAACTTGAAAAGCAGATCATTGTGTTTAGTATACGAAAGATACTCCACTAAAAATTTTTACAACAATACATTAGTTGGAAATTTTATAATTCATCAAATTTGTTAAAAGAGAGCATGTTTTATTTATTTAATTAGAAATATGCGAAAGGTTACAATAAATAAATGAAAACAACTTTTCAAAATGTTAATGTCGAATATAATGGTCCACTTAATCACTACAAAGTTTTGAAGACAACAGCAAACCTTAAACTGATATCTAATCCTGAAAATGTAAAAATGCAAATTGAAGAACTTACTGCACCTCATTCAATATTTAATTTGGCATTTCAGCAATGCAATTATATGAGGAAATATAAGAATAAAATTCAAATTAAAGATGAAAAAAGTTGCTTGAAACTTCAGTTTTCAACTAGAAAGCAATTTACCTCATTCGATAGCATAGTTAGAAACAGCTCAAAGTTTAACCTTAATAAGCAAGCTTCATCAGACTTATTATTTCCACTTTCAGAAAAAATGATTAATATCGGCACTGTTCAAGATAATAATCAATATTCATTAAGAATTTTGAATGAGATAAACCGTTTACCTGGAATTAATCACAGTGTACTTGATAGAAATCTATTCAAGCTTAAAAATAATATTTATTATTTGACTAAATTTGGTGATGCTAACATAGTTGCCATAAAATGCAACTCATATCTAGCGGAAAGAGTAAAGTTAGTGAAACAAGGGTTAATTATTATGGATGAGAACTGCTGCAAAGAAATTCTTAATAATCATAATGCATATGAAACGATTGTAATAATTTGCAAAAATTTAACATTTAAAATTTTGAACAACGAATTATATGATAAATTAATCCGAGAAGCAATTTATTCTAAAGCGCAATGTCAAGTTTTAAATAACTCTTCCATATCACAAGATAATAATCAGAGTCTTTATATAAAACCAAAGAAATTTCCTATAAAATGCAAAAATGAATGCTTAAAATCATCTTCGTTGATAAACCCAATAACAAATGTATTTTTCAAGAATCCATTTAGTTTTATGTTTAGAAATATAAATGGCGTCAAAGTCCCTTTTACTATAGTATTAAATTTAGAGAATAAATTCAAAGAATCAGCAATTTGGCTAGAATTTTTATTTGAAGAAACCAAGAAAATATACAGATTTTCAACTGTAACCGAAGAGGTTTTACAACTTGTGAAAATTAATAATTCACCAATTTTATCAAATAAAAAATCCACAATCGCATACTTAAAAGTTACAACACAGAATATGGACAGCGCTAATGATACTCAAAAATTTTTCAAAAAACTACAAATCGATGTAGAATTAGATACAGCTGTGATTGAGATTGTATTACAACTTATTAATTCAAGATTTAATGAAATTTTATGTTATGGTTTGTTTACAAAACGCGAAATGATATTTTTATTCAACAAACTACTGAAAGGTATGCACAATGAACTAGAAAACATACTGCTAATTAATAACTTAAAAGAATTCGATGATATACAACTCAATAAGTTGGGAAATACACTCACTTTTCGATTTTTTAATGAGTATCTACCTAAATACTATGACTCATTTAAAAGTAGTTTATATATTTTAAACACTGCGCGAAACGATTCATTGAAAATGTATTCAAACGCAATGAATGTGATAAATTATCTGAATATTCGTGACAAAAATTCATTTACAGAGATTCATGAAAAGAATAAACTAAACGCAGGAAAATTTCATAACAGTCAAACTGAAAATATTAGAAATAAATTTCAAGCAGAAGTGTTTTCAAAAATAATGTATAATAATCTAACTTTACTTTCGGTAGATATTAATACCGCTAAACATAAATATATCACCAGGGTTGTTGAAACAACAATGACTAAGATATTAGCTATATACTATGGAAGCGAGTTTATAGTTTCTGGTTATTTTGATAACAAGCCAATTCTAATTAAACAAACCAATAATGATTACGCTAGAAAAAATAAGATGGCACTTTATAATGATAAAGTATATTTTGATTACGACAACGATCATGATTACAAAAAGTTACCACGCAGTTATACTCTCGTTCAATACCATCTTGATGAATTTTTCAGCACAAATGTTAAAGACTTCTCAATTGTTGAACTTAATCAATATTATATAAGATTAAGACCCGGACATCGTGAATTTGTTTCGGCCTATGATGACCGCCATACCTTAAGAATTGAGTCAATTATCGCAACACAGTTACTAAAAACAAAATGCGATTCTGAAGAGCAAATCAAACAAATTATTTCCCATATAGTTTTAACAACTCCAAGTTTCTATGATTTAATTGAAATAAAATTACTCAAGAATATCAAAAACCTGCTTAATCTTAAAGGGTTAAATTTTCTATCAGAGATAAATGCGATAGCAATAAATTTCATGTACGTAAATAAAAGAATGATGTCTACCCAATCCAAACTGATTGTAATTATTGTTATTGATGACACTTATTATGACACTTGTCTTAGTTCAGTTAGTGAAAACAAAATCCAATACGAATTTTACGAACATAATAGTTTAGTGTTTATTAAAAATACTCTTCTTAAAATCAGCAAAGTCATAAGCAAAATTCAAAATCAACATAATGAAAATAACATTAATGTTTTAATTTTTGGAAAATCTAATTTAAAGAAATTTTTTCTTGAACTTTTTAGACAACTCATTCCAAAATCAACAATAATTAATTATGAGTCTAATGACATAACTAATGGCGTAGTTTTCTACAGTAACATTATTTCACAAAAAATAAAGTTCGATATTCTTGAATTATCTAGGCAAACAATAAAAATCCATATAAATTACAAAAATAAAAGATCAAAGATTTTGTGTCTAATTAAGAAAGACCAGCTAATTTCCGAAATTAAAAAAACTGTTTGTATTTTAAAAACTGACTTGCCACTTAAGATTTGCATCTACCAAACTGGCTTAAGATTTGATAATAAATGCATTGAACAATATTACATTAAGGATATTCCGGAAAATGGGACACATTTCACTCATATTGAGTTCCTTTTGAAAAACAATTTCGAACTGGATATAAAGTGCATTTTTTACAATAATGATTTCAAGACAACTATTGACGATTATGCTGTTGATAAAATGCAACAAAGTGAGGTTGAAAAAATCAAATTAAAGTCCTTTGAAAATTTTATCAAAGAACAGAAAAAAACCGAAAGAAAAAACGAAGAATTATTGTTTCTCAGAAATGAATTAAACGAATTGTCGAAGATGATCTCTACCCGACTTCAAGATACATCAAACATTACTAGAATTACTCAACGAAAATTAGAAGATGCTCAACAAAAATCTAGGGAAGTTTTAAATTCGCCAGATAGCAAGGAGAGTGATTTTAAAAGTTTAATAGATAAGTTAAAACTTTATATGAAATAAAACATAAAATGAACTTGTTAATGTCACTTTTAGCCAAGTTCTTTTAAATACACAATTAAATTCTTGAAAAAATTTTTTTAGTTCAATAGCTCTTACAATTTATAGAGATTTATAAGTTTTATAAGATGTTCACATGCAGAATGCACAATTAATTTTGGATCAATTATAAATTCTAGAACAAAAATTATAAGTTATATTTTTCTTATAGATTACTTCCTAATTTGTCATAATTTTAAGTTTTTAATTTAAATATTATATGAATTAAATATTGCTTTAAAACATGTTTAACTCTTATTGAATTGTAATTATATATTAATTTTGATTAGATTTAATTGAAATTACCAATAATTCAATTTTTAAATTATTTTTAAAAAATTAATTTAAAGACTACAAAGTACATATAACTGAATTAAGCTAAAACGTTTTAAAAAATTAAGTACTTTGGCTAATTTACAAAAAAAAGTATTTAAAGTTACCATTATTAATTTGTAAAGTGCTTATTTTTAAATTTTTAAATGAAAAAAATTATACAATTTTATTTTCTAAAACATACCCAGACAACTGTACTTTAATATAATTTATGATTACATTTTTAAAAAGTAAAGGTAATTAGATTTATTAGTTTTCACAACATTATATTTTTTAGTATTAGTATACTGTTCAATTAGTTCATTATATTTATAATTTATTGAATTAAAAATATCTGTATGAATGTCCGTTTTTCCAAAATACTTTTAAATAAAATAAGTCTGTAACGTCAATGCTTAATCTTAATACAAATTATAACTTTTAAATTAAGTTTATTTAACGAGTTTCTAGGGTTAATGCGCAATAACACAAAGAATTGGTTTAATGAGGTGGAGGTTCACAGTTAGAGGTAACACAAAAGAATTAAATGCTTAATTGTATCATAATAGTATAAATGATAGTTTACAATATAATTACGTTATATTTAATTATTGGTACGTTTCAGATAATGAAAGTGTTATTCTTTAAAAATAACGTATTTGTGCGAAATTTCGACAAATTAGCGAAAGGTTTCAATTAAATTCAGATTTGATTCTTACTGTATAATAATTATGAAATGTGATTAATTTAATATTTGCTTAAAAAAATTTTTAAAGCTATAAATAATATATTTATGTTTTATTAAAGTAAAATTCCAAAATTTAATACCAAAACTATTAAACATATAGAGCAGAGGAACAGTGTAAGCCTACCACGAACTGCACGACAAGTATTTCACTCAAAATATTTGAGTGGCTTCGACCGTCACAGTTGACACCACCGTTTCGATATGATACAGAGAAAACTGGGAAATTGCTGGTTTCTCGCAGGTGTTTCAAGCATAATTTATTTATATGATGATCTTTTTTTGATCACCAATTAACTTATTTTTTTAGTTGGCGCTAATTTGACAATGAACAATAAACTATTCGATCGAGTGGTACCGCACTATAAAATTTTTGATAAACCGTATTACACCGCTAATGGAACAAAAAACAAAAAAAAATCAATTGAAATTAATTCTTTATTGTGGTATTTTATGCGATGCGCGCAGGAATCTCACTTCCAATTCTGCCAGTAAGGAAAATGGATAGACGTGGTCATCGACGACCGTTCACCAACAATCAACGTTTGACTAATGCTGATGCACTCGAAAGACTCCAACGAATTCTTGAGGTTTTTACTCCAAAAGGCTTACTCAAAGTGAAATGAATTTTTTGTATAAAAGTATTTTCAATGCGAATAACATTTATTAATATCAATATATTACACGGCTCTTACGAAGTCTTGATAGGTGAGACAACAAGTGAGTCTATGAAAGACCATGCCGGCTATTGAGGCTATTGAGGCTATTGAGGCTATTGAGGCTATTGAGGCTATTGAGGCTATTGAGGCTATTGAGGCTATTGTGGAGCGCAATGTGTTCGTAATGGAAAGCTATAATAATTATAGTTTATAACTGAATGTCATACATTATCAAATTTTCAATGATTATTTTATCCTGTTTCGAACCAAAGGTCTATAGAGTGGACTTTAGTGCCAGAGCACAAGAAATAGCAGTTAGGACTGACATTCGACACAGACGGAGAGTTTTGGATGGCGTTTAAACGTTTAACTCAGTTCTCTTTAATAATAACAAAGCTTGGTTTAGTACTTTTGATTATTAAATGTTAAACAATAAACAGAGGAAACAAAACGTTGAGAAATCAGGTATTTTGAGGGCTTTTCGATAACGGGGTTAAAATATTAAATAGATATAATTTTTTAAAATTTAAAAATTACAAATTCGTTAGATAAGCGCTGGCGGGTGGATAAATTACTTGAATTTATTTAACCATAAACCGCAATACCTAATCCAGCTGGTAGATCACGACAAGGACGACGACAACGACATGTGCACGTTTGTGGTGGCGCTGATGCAGAAGACTAGGCGCCCAAACGTATAATGGGTCTCGACAAACTCACCATTGGTTACGCGATTTATGAGGTCAAAGATGGACATGTGGTGGACAACAATTCGCGATATCAGTCAAAGTAATTCTCGGTTTAAATGCAAGAATTAGAATAACAAGAATGTAATTTCAGATAATGTAATATATATTCAGATTAAACATGGGTCCGTGTCCTCAGTTATTGAACGTCGATTTCTTTAAGTATAACGCGTCGGTCGCAAAATCACGCGAATTTATTAATCTGCGCGAAGTTAGCGGACGATTTCAATTAAAACCAGGTTTGGTTGTTTCTGTCATTTATTAATTATTTACTTTATATGTTTATTGTTGTCCGCAGGAAATTACTGCAATAATCCGTCAACATTCGATCCGATTCGATGTGATACAGGAAGAACTGGGAATCTGTTGGTTTCTCGCAGGTGTTTTAAGCAAATTTAACTATTTATTAATAATATTCATTATTTGTGGTTTAATAAATATTTATAAAAAAAAAACTTTTAAATGATTTTTTGTTTGTTAGCTGTCGCTAATTTGACAATGAACAGTAAACTATTTAATCGCTTGGTACCTCACGATCAAACTTTTGACAAACCTGAATACGCCGGTAATTAATAATAATAAATAATAGCACTTTTAAAAATTAAAATTTTAAAAGTTTGAATTGTGTTTGAATTTTTTTAAAAATTAATACAATTTGTTTGTTTATTTAACGTGATATGCGCTGCGCGATAGGAATCTCACTTCCACTTCTGGCAGTACGGAAAATGGATAGACGTGGTGATCGACGACCGCTTGCCAACAATAAACGGCCGGCTAATGCTGATGCACTCGAAAGACACCAACGAATTCTGGAGCGCTTTACTCGAAAAGGCTTACGCAAAGTA
>JAQIVF010000433.1:0-22748 GCA_034698365.1 Steganacarus magnus
AATTCTGTCTATATAAATAAATCAATAACTTTATTTTAAAATTTTAATTATTGTCGATTTAATTATAAACTTATATTTTAGTTTTTTCATATATATATATATATATATATATAAGTTCATATATATATATATATATATATAAGAAAATTATAATTATAAATCTGTGTTTTTTTTACCACAATTTATTCGTTTTTAGTTCTCAATAATGATGTATACTGTTATTATAGTGACAATTCATAGCTCATCTAAACAGAGATTCAATTAAAATTAGTGTTGTATATCTTTCTTTAAAGAAATATAAAAAGACAGAATTTTTGTCTTTTTCTTTTTCTTAAAGACAAGAAAAAGATAATACAAATCAAATTAAACGAAAAAAGAAAAATAAAGAGAAAAGAAAATCAAAATTATTTATAATTTTAAAGAAAAATAAAGAGAAAAGAAAATAGAAAATTGTAACAAAAGAAAAAGAAAAAGGAAATAAAAAGGAAAGAAAAATTAAAAAACGGAAAATATACACTAATTAAAAGTGAGTGTGTCATGAAAGTGAAATATAATTCAACCACCGATTGTACACCACTTTAAAAAATCCACCATTTCAAATAAATATAGTAAAATTGGAAAGTAAATAAATAAATTAACAAAATTAAATTTTGTCACCATAATTCTAATAATACAAAACCTCATTGATTAATACTTAATTAAAATTTAATTAAATTTTAAATGGGTATAAATAGTGCCTGAAGTTTACTGGTTTTATTAATTTTTAAAAATTGTTGTGTTTTATTTCGTGATATAAATTGTAAAACGAATTTCGTGTTATTTGGTTAATAAAATTTTTTAAAAACTGGTTTTATTTGTTAAAACATAAATAGATCAAAAATAATACTTTTTTTGAAAAGTCTATTTTTGTAGAATAATTTTTTATCAAAATTTCAATTCATAGTTTGAAAATATTTTGCAAAGAAATGACCACATTTTTCGAAAAACTATTTTTTATTTAATATTCAAAAGTAAATATGATTTACAGCGTAATTTGCAATAAAAATTTCACTTATTAAATGTTTTAATTTCGTTTTATTCATTAAACGAAATCTGATAAAAATTTAATTTGTTGTGTTTTATTTCGTTTAATTTGTTTAAACAATAAACATCACGCACTAGGTATAAAATTATTAAAAACTGTCATTATTATCTTACTTTAAAGTAAATTACATTCTTCTGCTTTTATTCATTATGTTATGGCCAACCGAAAAAATTTAATTATGAATAGAGCCGTAAAATTTAGAAAAATCCATTTTTTCTTAATAAAGCGATTACAGAAACAAGTCAAATGTGGATGAATTAAAGCAAGACAAGCATAATAAGACATTATATGTTCCTTAAATTCCAGAATTTTAGTATTAACTCCTGAAAAAAAGGAATTTTCATGATTTTCCAATTTTTAGAAATCTTGAAATTCTATCTTAAAAACTGTGTTAAATTTGAAAGATGAAAGATGTTTTATTTTAAATAAAATAAATATTTTAATAATAATTATAATAATTTAAAAGAATAAATAATCTTATTGAACTCTTTAAAAGAGAACGCTCTGTGAATCTAGATTTTTCGATGATTTTTTCGACAAAAGCAAGAAAATATATCTTCGCACTTCCATAATAAAAAACTTTAATTTTACATGATTTATTATTATTTAAAATTAGGTTAATAATTGCAGATTTATAAACATGACAATTAAATACAAATTTAATTATATAAATCTCAATATCATATTCAGTTTTCTATAATAAAAAATTAATAAATTTAAAAAAATAATATCTATTACTAATTAATTAAAAAAAATATGAAAAAATATTATTTCAATTAGGAGTAGTTAAACACATTTTAAATTTAATATGTAATCATTTTAAAAAAATCAAATTTGTTAAGAATTAAAATTTTAACTAATAAGATTATGGATATAAGCAAATAAGCAAAGGTATATTTTAGTTAAATAGTTTAAATATTTTCTCGTTTATTTATTCTTTTATTGGATGTTCTGCATATAAGCCTCCGTAATGTTGTAGAAAATTATAAGAAAGTGACAATCTATTACTCCATAGAGTAGCACCACCTTTCTCCACTAACTAATGTTGCCAGCTAAAATAACATTAGTTCTTTTTATTTCGATTACAGTTAACTTGTGTTGTTTCCATATGCATTTTAGAATTTCGATTACATTTCAATTTACATTAATAGAAATAGAAATCTAAATTATTTAAGTTCCAGAAATTAATTAATAATTTTACGATTTATCTGACTTTTTTTACATTTTTTTAAATGTCTAGCCAACGTATTACTCTTTATTTTGAAACATTGATATCTTTAGTCAAGTACTTTAACTACTATTTAAGTAGTCTAGTAAAAGATATTTAACTCAATTTTATTCTAAAATTACATATTAAAATATTCTCATAATTTAATAAATAATTTTAAAGTAAAATATAAAGATATTCGATTTCTCCAACCCGTAAGTTTTATTACGATAATTAATTTTTTAAATATTTAAATATGATTGAATGAGTTTTCCATTACAATTAAAATTAACAAATTAAGTAGTAGTTTCGAAATTCAATTGAGCCGAAATTGCTCAACTTATTTTTCTTTTTCGATCTTTCTAACAATCATTTAAAGTGAAAAGGCCTTTGAAGATTTCGAATCGGTTAAAGCTATTATTAAGCTAAACACACACACACACACTATTTCATTATTATATTATATTTTTGGTTCACATCAACATAAACAAAAATATTTTAATTATTATAAAATGCATTCTAATTTTATGCGCTAATAAATAAACTGAAATTTATTCAATTGATTTTTTGTTTTCCTCGTGAGCAACGATGGAAAAATGTTCTGGTAATAAACATTATTAATCACTGTTGCTAATAATTTGGCAGCTATTTTGATTTTCTATGACACATGCTTCCGATAATATTCGTAAAACTAGTGTTGTTTCAATTATTTTTAAGATAAATTGTAATCGACTCATTTTTGCGTTTACCAGAAATAAATTGCATAATACTTTAATAAATCTCTGTGTTTGATGAAGAGAATCAAACCTAATAAATAAAATTTTAAGCCAAATAACAATTACTTTTTAAAAAATAGAACATAATTGAAATCGAAATAGAAATATGAATCGTAATGAAAATTAAACGAAATTAAAGCAAATATAAATAATTTTTTCAATTATTTTAATTGAAATTCAATATAAATTAAAAAATAGGTAAAAATTCTAATTGAAATTCAATCTAAATTTAAAAATTATATATTATGTTAATTATTATATAATTTAAATTCAAAAAGCAAAATTGAAACAAAACTAGATTAAAAGTACCGAATTAGTGGCAATAATTTATTTTGATAAAAATAGTTTTTTTTAATGAATTGTTTTAAAAACATTTAGTACACCAGAATCAAACTTATAAATTGTATAGAAAGATATGAAGATAGACTGAACAGAAACAGTTTTAGACATCACTCCAGCATGTTAGCTGTCTTGGAAAGTAATAAAAAGGCAAACCTTTACCGGGTCACATGTGGTAATACCTTAAGTTTCAAAAAACGTCTCATGTTAATTGAAAAATCTAAAAAATAACTAATAAAAATATATAAAAGATCAATCGAACTTATTTTATTGAAAACTAGTAAATAATGTATTAAAGTTAGTTTTGTGATTTTCTGTGGAAATGACTCGTTCATAAGGGATTAAAACTCTGTTACACCACAGATTTCATTTACTCATGACTAAATGTGTTTATGATTAACCCTCGCAATGAATTTAAAGTGAATATTAAATAGAAATTAAATTAAAGATTTTATATATTATAAAAAAGAGTTTTACATTTTAATACTAATTTCCTAATTTTTAAATTCTTTTCACATTCTTTTCTTCTTAATTTAATTTTAAATTTCTAATTATTTTCTTATTTATTTTATTTAGATTTATTTTTTTCTTTTTCTTTTCTTCTTGCTTTCTTTATTAGAAGTATAAATTAGTATTAAAACATCAATAATATAAAATTTAGATATATTTATTTTTCATTTCCAGTTAAATTGTTTGGTATAAGAATATTTAACATCTTGATATGCAATATAATATTAAAATAAATGTTTTCAATATTTATAATCGAAATTAGAAATGGATATTTATTTTAAAATATTAATTTAAGAATTTACAAAAATATAAACAAAATTTTTGACAACTATGACGACAACATAAATAGGTCCTTTATATTCCAATATTATTATTTATTTGAATAGTGTTCAATAATTACAGTTAAAAACATGCTTTTTATTAAAATGCTAAATTATTAATTTAACTTTCTATTTAAATATTTTCTAATTACCAGATTTACAAAAGTTAAAGCATTTTTGGAATTTGTATAAAGGTAGTTTTATTTGAAGTTGTATTTGTTTTAAATAAATTAAATATTTTTGATGTTTAATTCTTTAAAAAATTTTATTGTTAGGAGAGTTCTGATCATTATATACGAATTTATAGATATTAAACTTTTACATTGTATTTTATATAACAATAAATTTTTAATAAAGAATTTTTATTCACTGTATTATTTAATTCAACCTACATTATGGAAATACTGAATTCACGAGTTTGAAATTTTTTTTGTTAAAATAGAATATATTTCTTCAAAAATTATAAAAATCAAACAATTACTATTATTTTAATAATCGTGATTTTTTTAATCGCTTAATAAGTTTTTTCGCCCCGCTATTAGACTATTTTAATATATTACACTACTTATAACTAGTGTTGTATAGCTTTTGAAAAGCGAAATTGAAATACAAATTATTTGTGTATTTCACTTTCGCTTTATCGAAATCGAAATACAATCAAAATAAAACCTAAAACTAAAAGCACAATTGAAATACAATACAAATAAAAATTATAATGAAAATACAATCGAAATACAATTTAAACTATAAATTTTCATGAAATACAAGTGAAATAAAAGTGAAATGTAAATTCTTGAAAAGTGAAATAATTTGTATTTCGATTTCGCTTTTGAGAATAAATTTCTATGAAAAAGCGAAATGAAAATACAATTGAAATTGAAATACAAACTATTTTTAATTTCGATTGTCGAAAATAAAATACAATTGAAATCAAAAATATTTTCAAAAGCGAAATCAAAATACAATTGAAATTAAAAACTTTTTAAAAATACAATTGAAATACAATCGAAACTAAAAACTTTAGTAAAACACAATCGAAATACAATCAAAATTAAATGCATTTTGTGAAACACAATTGAAATACAATACATATTAAAAACTTGAAAGTTATACAACACTACTTATAGTTAGTTTTAAACTTAGCTACCTAATATCAAATTCATCAATCCTGTTTTTACATTTCACCGTTTTCCGGAATGGCATATTCCGTTTTACAGAATGGCATATTCCGTTTACCGTAATGACATATTCCGTTTTCCGGAATGGCATATTCCGTTTTACAGAATGGCATATTCCGTTTTGAAAAAATAAACTTAATGAAAAATATTTTTATTGTTATCAAAATTCAACATCCGAATTTTAAAAATTACCAGTTACATTTCAAAGATAGCTACCTCGTTATAAATTCACCAAACCTTGCAGTATCTTAAACTAATTCATAAAATTATTTCTTTGCAAAGACTACCTAGTTCGCGAGACCTGAATAATGCGATGTCTTCCGCTGTGCACTTACCAAATGATAAATTATTCAAAGCAGTGGCAAAAACTAAATCATCTTTCTGTCGCATTATTTCCGTCAATTCAAATCCTTTAAACTCCTCCCATAATGTGTTCGGAAACAATGAATCAAAATTGCTGTCACTATTTTGGAAAACAAATTTATCTTGTACAGGTCGAAGCTGTCGAAAATCACCGAAGCATAGTACTGAATTGCCGACAAACTTTTCCATGGAGTGAAATATTTCTCGCAAGCGATGATCTACTTGCTTAAACATAGTCAAGCCAACAATCGAAATTTCATCTATTATTAAAAATTTCAAATCTTGTTATTTGCATTGAAGGGTATTGCGTAAGTCAGCACTCAAGTTTTTGATTTGAGTTTTACACTGATTCACTGGTAGAGAGATGGCTTAATGCAAAGTAATACCACGAATGTTAAATTCCGCTTTACAAGTAGGAGCATATAAAAGAATTTTAATAGTATCAGCACGAGCGCCAGGCTGAGAATTGTATACACGCAAAAGTGACTGGTTAACAGCGCGGATAAGTGTGGATTTTACAGTTCCAGCAACGCCAAATACAACATTTAATATTTGTTTAGTTGATGTTTTACTTTTGTAGAGTATATCCATGCATTACATGCGTTGATTTGAGTTAAGCGATCTCATAAATGCATGATATTTGCATTCTCAATACATTTAGGTGTTAGAAATCTTTCAGCAGTTGTTTTTTATAACGCATTACTGATATTATCTCTTAAGCTATAAGATGCATTGTTGTCAATACTGTAAACATTGAACTCGTGATATAAATTGAGATCTTCGTCAGCTTTTTCTATTTAATACGCTAGATCTTTATACGTATCTTCGAATTCTGCGATACAAGCAATGTTGTGGATATATAGTTGTTTACAAATGTTTCTTGATTTTCAAAGTATATTCTTTTTAAATCCAGATTCACCAGTTCATCCATTTCATTGAACCATGGAAGGAATAGCATGAACTGCTCGCGATAATAGTTCACTTCATCAGTTTTTATGTTGTATCGTCGGAATCTTATTATTTTCACTTTAATACGCTTCTCCATAAGACCCGAATTGTTGTTTAATGCAAATATATGGCCTGTAAGTTTTTCATTTTTTTCTTCGTTATCGAGGTTTAAATCGAGATTTTGTTGTTTTTTAGCAATAACACTATTGTGCCTGTTGTACTCGGCAAGAAAGTCAGCCAAACATAAATTTGTTAATTCATTGGCCATAATACACAATTTTGCTCGATTGGTATATATCAGTTGAGTTTTCGGCCAGATTTTTTAAATGTTGTTCAGATTTAACCAATATGTGTTTTTAATGGTGTTCTCCGGTATTAATGAACACGTGTGCCCTGCTAGTTCACGACATTTCCATTGATAGTAGTTGATACACTGCTTCTAATCACAACAATGTTTAAATAATAGATACTATCGTTAGCTGAGAACATTTATATGTATTTGTTTCCTTTTAAATTATTTTTCTAAAATTTTTACTCAATAAATTGTAATCTAAATAATAACAGAAATTTTTTAACAAGTTTTAAACCATATTTTAGCTCCAGTTAAGTATTAATATAATTAATTATTATTAGTAGTAATTATACTTAAAGAGAAAATGATATAAAATAGTGTGTGTGAGCGAGAGAATTGTTTATTAATGAATAGATTTAAAATTATTTCTTTCAAAATTTGTGCTATTTTAACATGAAAACATAAAAATCATTTCTATTCATATTCATATCTATTCACAAAAATATATTCGTTATCTTAAACTTTTATTTGAGCTAAAACTGCAGCAGAAGGCATTTTATTTTAATTTTTTAGCTCATTTATATAAAATTAAAGTGACTTCGATAAAATCAAGGCAGGTATATGGATTTAACATTGTCTGTGTGTCTGTCCGTCTGTGTCACGCTCTCTGATAGGAGGCTATTTAAGTGAAAAAAGGTCAAAATAGGAGGTTTTTAGGTGAAAAAATGTCAAATAAAAGGCTTTTTTAGTGAAAAAATTTAATATATAAGGCTTTTTTATTAATAAAATTTTAAGATAGGAGCAAGAATTAAACGGTAGATGTTAATAATAAAACTGGCATATGCCACTTTTGGTGGTTAAATAGTATAACTGCCACATTATATCAATAGTATAACCGGCATATTTCTTTTGGATAAACGGCAATTGTCAATAGAAAAACCGGCATATGCTTCTTAGTGAGCTTATTTAGTATAAAACACGAAATAAACCGGAATATACCACTTTGGGCAGTAATATAGTATAGATCCCGTTTTATGCGGTAATATATAATAAAACCCGAACTATACCGGCATATGTCATATTACGTATTATAGTAAGTGGGGAGCAAGCGAACATAGTGAGCACCCGACCACTACTAATCATTAATCATTAAAATAATATCCATTTATCTAATAAAAATTTAAATATGAAGTCAGATATTATGACCGTTACGATCTTGTTTTTATTTATCATTTCTTTATAATCATAGTAAAGTAGTTTTTTTATTTTGGTATATTAATTTTGATTTTGATTTTTTAAAATTTTGATTTTGATTTGATTTAAATTAAAATTAAATCAAATTAGAAAATTTGATAAAGATACACTTCATAATTACGGACGGAAAGACTACAAATATTTATAGATTTAAAAAGAACCACATCACCAACCAATTAAATGTACTTTTCATTTTTATGATTAATCATTTTAATAAACTTGAATTTTTTTACAGTTTAAAATTATTTTTTTAAATTTTGTTTTGGAACGCAAAAAATATTATCATTTTCTAACATGCAATAATTTAGTGCATTAAAATTGCTTTATTTATTCTCTGCAATTGCTTAAAACTAGCGTATTGTAACGTTGCCAAAATTTTTAAAAACTTAAACACTTTTTTTCACACACATCACACATACTTCACACTTAATTCACAATTAATTCATAATTAACACTTTCTTCACACTTTATTCACATGTTTGAATAATGAAGTTTTCATAACAGTTAGAATTATGTATGTACTTTCTATTTATATTCAATTTTTATCAATATATTTGTTAATTAAAAGGACTAGAAAAATTAAATTATTCAAAATATTTAAATAAAAAAATTATAATTAATATAAACTATATTAAAGCTTTACATTATCTTACATAGATATGAGATAACTAAAAACATGAAAACATTATAATAAAGAAATAAATATATCAGAGTAAAACTGTAAAATTGCCTAAAATTAGATTTTTGTTTAATTATTTTTTTATTATTAAGTAATATTTTGGATGGAGAGTGAACTATATTTTTAATTTTTCTATTTAGATAACATTTACACTTGATTTTAAAAAATAGATTGTTTCATAAACAATGTTTTAAATCATTATTTTTCAATTGAGATTTCTATATTTTTTTTATTTAGATCGATTTTCGACAATTTTATAAACAAAAACGACATACAATTAATTATACAGTGGCCCTGCCACTAAATATATATATATATAATTTTTGTTTAATTTAATTTGTTTTAAAAAATAAAATAGTATATTTTTTCTGAGAAATCATGTTTATATTAACATCATATTTACCAAGATATTGTGGATTAAGTGTGGGGTCGAAAAAAATTCTTAATTTTCAAGTGGGGTTAAACTCAACTTAATTAAACAAAAATTTTGATAATATTTTATTTTGATTAATCAAAATTAGTGTTTATTCAATTTTCTAAATTAAAAATAAAATTTTTATTATAAACGATTGCGATTTCTCAAGTGATACAATTAAGTGATACACTCTAGTGATACACTCTAGTGATATAAACAAGTGATACACAAGTGATACACACAAGTGATACACACAAGTGATAGAAACAAGTTTTGCTCTAATTGGGCTTCCGTACTTTCGATATTTTGTTTGTTTAGTATTGCTGTATATTTTTCTTTTTTTAATTTTTTTTTCTTAAATTAAATTTGTTGTCTTTTCTTTTTCTTTTCTCTTAAAGTGAACATTGAAGGGTACACAACACTATTAAAATTAACTGTAATTATTGACTTCTTTTTAAATAAATAATAATATTGTAAATATAAAGTTGTTTTACTTCTACTTTTTAATTTTACTTTTCTTTTACTTTTTCTTTCTGTAAAAATTTTAAATTCAATTGTATTTTACTTTTGTCCTTGAGCGGACCTTAATTTTACTTAAGTGAATGTAAAAGTTAGAATATTTTCAACTTTTACTTTTACTTTTTAAAAAGAGAAACAACACTGATATAAAATAGCTTTTTTTGAGTCTTCGTCAAATTTTTGTTTTTATTTTGTTTTTGACAAACATATGTATAATAAATTGTTGTATAAATTTTTTAATATCAATAACCAAAGTAATTTTAATATTAACAAAATGTAAAATAGAAATATATTTAATCAATACAAAACAATCAATAATTTATAATATATTATTTATATTTAATATATTATTTAAAATACCTTTATTAAATTAGGATTTCCAATAGTATTATTTAATTATATAATTTAGAATATTATAAAAATTTCGAAACTAGTATTATTATTTAAATGTAAACAACAATAATTACAAAACCTTAAGAAAGTAGCTTTTTACATAATTTACAGTTTGAGTAAAAAAACAAATCACATAATAAGTATTAACAGTTAATAAACTTGAAGAAACAAGTAAAATGCTTTAGAGGTGAAAATACTATTATACAAATTAACAATATTTTAACACTAGTTAAGACATGCAAATCAAAAGAAGATTTTAAATTTATGCACCACAGGAGTTTTCAATGTAGAGCTAAAAGATAGAAAATTAATTAAATAGATGGAATTTTTGCGTTTCAGGTAATTAGTAAAATAGTGTTTACAACAAGTTGTTTAAAAATATTTGGTACTTTAAAATGTAAAAAAAATCAATTTAATTTTTATTAAAACTTTCAATATGATTTTGAAAAATAATTGTTAATTAAACTAAAAATAAATATTAAAATGAAGAAACGTGCAAAAAAGTATTATATATTTAATTTCTATTAAAAAATCCAGATGTAATTTTCTTTATAATTTTTTAAGATTAGTTTTAATTTAATTAAAATTTAAACAAAAAATTTACGATATTTTATGCATCTTAATTAAGACTGTAAAAATTTCATATTTTAACATATATATTGTGTACATTAGTAGGATTTATGACAAGTTTTTAATGAAAATCATATAATATCAAAAATATCAAAATACATTAATATTGAATTATTAAAATCAAGTTATTTTTTCTTATTCTATTTTTTCTAGCTATAAAAATGTTTTTTGTTTCTCAAATTATAAAAAACAATTTCTTTTCAATTTTTGTAATAAGTTTAAGCATAAGTTTTGTAAAAAGTTTGTAATAGGTTAGCATTTTTGTAATAAATTTAAAAAAAGATTTTAAACAAAATCTTTAATTTAATTAATAATCAATTTTTTCAATATTATTAAAAAAATGTAACAATTTTAAAGCAGTTATTCTTTCATTTATGTCATATTCAACGCACTTTAATAAAATATAAATCAGGTATATAATTTTTATAAGTTTAGTTTTTAGGGGGCAGGTGTTTATTCTTAACACCTTTAAAAAAAAGAACCACGGGAGGAACAAGAAAGCCTCCCATAAATACCACACCAGTAGGAAAACTCTGCCCGGTTTAGTAAAAAATGTTAAACAGCTTATTTTAAAAAATTATTTCATTTACTTTTATTACAATGTATTTTATTTTATATATTATATTTTCCAGAATGGAAAAAAACAAACGTTTAGAAAGAAAAATAAAAAATATTGAGGTTGCAATACACATCAAAAACAAGCAACTTGTAAATAAATTAAATAAGATTGAAAACAAATATCAAACTCGTGCCGATATAATCATTAAACAACTGAAACCGGAAATTAATGAAATGAAAAGACTTAATATGATACTAAAATTAACACTAAAAGAAGAAAAATTGAAAAGAAAAGAGATTCGCAAAAAGAGAAAATAAATTGAAATTATAACATATGATTAAATAAATATTTTTTGCACTTTTAACAAATAAAACTTTTAATTAATATTTTACTGCTTGTGTTCAAACATTCTAATACTACTAACACTAGAATACATACATAGTAGTTTCCCGTTAAATAATGAACTAAATTTTTAGTCACTTAAGTTAGCCTGATTTAATTTGGCAATATAAGTGCAAAATTATTTATTTTATTAGCATTTTTGAGTTTAAGAGAATTAAACTTATTATAAAACTTTTTTGAAACATATACATTATTGAATATGACGCTCAAACCAATATTGCATATTGAAGGAGATATAGAGAGAGATTTTAATAAAGGTTTTTTATATTGAAAAAATCTACTAATTTTGTAAATATGCTAATTTATCTATAAAAATAAAATTGATTTTGAGATTAATATTAATAAACTTGATTATTCATTATATTTGTCATAATAGTTTTATAAGTTTTTTAATAACTGTAATTATTAAACTTTTTTAAAAGAAATAAAATTCATGTAAATATAAAGTAGTTCATATTGGAATGATGCCGTCACACTCTTATTTATTTTAATTATGAATATTTATTGTAATTTGTAGTATTAAATATTTAAAATAAATAACCAAATTAATATTTTTAATGAAGTTTATAATAGTACTTTTGTTTTAGAAAATAAATTTTCTTCGAATGTTTTAGTATACAAATATTTTTTTTAAATAATTTAAAGAATTTTTAGAAAACATCTATTAAATTTACTAAATATATTTTACACTATATATTTGGAAGTTGAGATAATTTAATTTTTTGTTCTATTTCAAAAGGGAAGTGAAATGTAATTGGAAGGGAAGTGAAATGGAAGTGAAATCGATATAGAAGTCTATTCAAATTATAAATTAAATTCAGAGTATTAGAGAGTAAACCTTTTATCGAATGCCCAAAACTTAACAACTTTTGTTTTAGATCTCAAAACATAAATTAAATAATTTAAGTACAATTTATTATCTTAATTCTTTTTATAATTACATGTAAAAAAACTATTTAATGATTCATGATATAGAATGCAAAAAAATTGTTTTATTAAAATATTAAATAAAATATTTATAACTATTTGACCTAAGTATCAATCTTTAAATTTTATTCTAAAATTTCTAATATTTATTACCTCCTAAACTGTACGCATCAGTTAAATAGACTTCATTATATAAATCTATTTTATTTCTATCTTACGATAATCGGCATTCTTAAGAATTAATAAGCTCCGGTAAATTATACATAATTTCAGGTTTACCATATGGTCAATTTATGTTTAATTGTTTTTTAATACTGTGTTTAACTGCAAATCATCAAAAAAATCTTTGAAGTAATTCATCCAATATTTTAATAATTTTCTCAACTGACACCAGAAACCTTTGATTTTATGTACTTTTTCCGTACATAAAACTTTTAGAACCGGCTAAACTATCATTAAAATTTGATATTATTGATGGGTTAATTCCAATTAAAATATTATTTTTCAGTACCCATAACACATCTAACCATTTTAGGAAATAAATTTCTTTCTAATATCGCTTCCAAATAAAATTTTGCTATAATTTTTGGATTGTTATTTCAAGTGCAAATTTGTTTAAACACATTTAAATAAATATATAAATAATAATAAATATAGAAATAATAAAGTTAATAATAATAAAATACTAATCATTAATAAATACAAAATTCATAATAAATTTAATTAAATAAAATATAATTAATTTTTTAAAATCATTCGAACTCAAAAATATTAAAATTCTTGATACACTATATTTTAATAATAATAATTTATCAATTGTTTACTGTGCTCAAATGCTTTAAATTTTATTGATATTCAAAAATTTTTTGAAAAAAAAGAAAAAGAAAGTAAAATTAAATTAAATTAAAAAACAAAAGAAAAAGACAAATTAAAAAGTGGAAAATTTACATTAATAGAAAAATTAAAAAAAGTATTTGCTCTATTTCTTTTTCTTGAAGAAATAAAAAGAAAAGTAATATTATAATTCGATTCAAGGATAAAAGAAAAAGAAAAGTAAAATTCAATAAAATTCTGAAAAAAGAAAATGACAAGTAAAATTTAAAATAATTCTGAAAGAAAAAGATAAGAAAAATTAAAAAATTGGAAATAATACAACACTACTTAAAACTACCATATATTTTATTTTAAAATATTAATTAATTTTTTTGTATTATATATAAATATATATATATTATACTTTAATACAACCACTTATGATTTTGAATATTAAAAATTTGTTTACTTATTTTTAATTTCATTTATAATTTCGATTTCCGATTCTGATGAACATTCTTCATAAATATCAGATCCATACATTTAAAACAAAAATATTGGCTAATAATATTGAAAGTTTTTTAGTGTAAAAATTGATTCTTTTTGTTATTGATATTGGTCTAGTTGCATTTTTAAAAGAAACATTCTATTACAATATAGAACTTTCAATATGCTTTTGTGTTAATTTATTAATAAAAGATTTTTAAAAATTTGGATTTTTAGGCGAAAAATGAATAAAAGGGTAAGTATATTTTATAAATTAATAGTTATGAGTTAATTTTTATATTATAATTTTGACTAAAGAAAATTTATTGATCTGATATATTATAATCAAAATCAAAATTAAAATAGCAATATCAAAAACATTAAAATTGTGATGTAATTGGCATACAAATTTTATTATTAGAAAACCTTTCACTTATTTTTTTCAAATTTAAAAAATATTTACAGTTCATTTGATAGATATTGTTTCTAAGGAGATATAACATATGAGAGAAAAACATTTGATAATTAGATTTTTAAATAAATATGAATTGAAAAATCGAAAATAAAATATATTTTAAATTGAAAAGTGCATATAAACAACACTATTATATAAAATATATTTTTCTAAATATTTTTATAGGATTTTAAAAAAAATTTGCAAATCTATTTTTAATTTTTTTAATACAATGATTAAAATTTATAATGTAACAAAATGATAATTCAACAAAGCATTAAAACACTAATTTAAATTATAAAAACTACTTTATATTAAAATGGACTATTGTTAATCATAATTGAACCAAAATCAGTTTGTTTACTTATGTTGATTAATAAATATATAAAATGTTTGTTTAATTTACTGTTTTAAACTTTATATTTTAAATTCACATCGAATTTATCCTTATTAAAAATCAATTACCTCATCGAATTTATTATCTCATGAATTATGAACTTCAAGATTTTTGGTTGTGCGTGATGTACTGAATCTAAATTACACCTTAATTTATGTATATAATAATTTATAACTTGTTTCATTTGTCAAATTTTAAATTTTAAAAGTTTAATTTAAAAGTTTTTTTGTTACAAATAATTTCTTTCATTTAAGAAAAAAAGATTTTATTTTTAAGAGGTGAATTAAAAAGATCAATTCAATAGCTTTTCTATTGCGGTAAAAGACACAAAATTTAATTTTTTTATTCAGACTGAGACATAATAGTTGGAGACACTATATATATAAAAAGCAATTAGACTAACAGTTTTTGAAATTAAAATTGTAAAAATTTTAAAAATAGAGAATCATACAGAGAAAAATAAATTTGTTTCTTTATGTACTATAATTATGATTGAACCAACAATTTTGGGCTGTGGCAACAGTTTTTGCTTATTTTGTATCTCACAATGGCGAGATTATAACGATTCCTACACTTAGAAAATCTCGAGCTGATTCTAAAAACATTGGTGAACAATAAAACAATACATTTTGAGTCGAGTATTGTAATACAAGAAGCGATTCCTGTTCAGCTTAAAGTGTTGTCAAAATGCTGGAGAATGAAACAAACAAAGTTATTATCATATCGAGTCCACACAACGTCATAATATTTGGATCAGTAGTTATGCGAATCAGAAACACGTGTTCCGACGTTGTTTGTAAACAAACATTTGAAGCGCTTCATATCTCAGCAGAAATCATTAAAACTGGCAATTTAAATGCTATAAAGTGATATCGAGAAAGAAAAGGCGAGATTTATTTCCCGAAAAAAGCGACACAAATAGTATTTAAGGAAAGCAACTCAATTCAGACACTAACAACAGCAAAACAACTATGAATTTTCTCTATTTTCTTTGTTTAAAATTTTTGATAGAAGGATTTTTGTGTAAAAAATTTATTAATCTGAATTCAAGTAGGAATTTATTGTTTAAAAAATTGTTTAACTGTTAATGAAGTGGTTATAAGTACACTTATGGGTGTTTTTTATGTCAAAAATTAACAATAAGGTTACAATATTGAAAATTTTATATATCATATTTTTAATTCCATAAATTTTTAATAGAAATTTATATTTAAAATTTAAATAAAAGTACTAAGTACTAAGTACTAAGTATTGAGTATTGAGTTATTAATTATTTAATTAATTTAAATCAATTTTTATCATTATAATATCATCTTGATTTATTTTAAATTGAAAAAGTGAAATTGAAACAAAACAAATAATATCCTACAAATAAATATGAAAGTGAGCTATCTATGAATATTTTGTTCTTGTTATATATATAGATTGAATTTCTATAAAAATTTTTGTTTTCATTTGAAATTAAATTAAAATACTTTCCAAAATTTGAAATTATATATTTTCTTAATTTCGATAACATTTAATGTATAATTACAATTATGATTTAAATTAAAACAAAACACATTTTCTTTAAAAATATCTTCAAATGTTACATCAATAAAACACATACAGATTTGCTAAAAATTCTATTATTATTCATTTTAAATAAATATCATTTGTGAATAGCTGAAATCCAATTGTTCTTAATTTAAATTATAATTTTAATTATCATTAAGATTTAATTTTGGGAACAGCTGAACAGCTGTCGAGTATAAATCAATGTCGACCAAAATTAACGAACTATCGTGGGTATATCAGAGATGGCTATAATCTAAGAGGATGAAGTTGAGACCCTAGATGTCAATTTCAATTTCGATTGTATTTACTTTTTCAATCGATGAAAATTTTAATTTCGATTGTATTTTGCTTTTTCTCTTAAGTATTATTTTAATTTCGATTGTATTTTACTTACAATTAAGTGAAAGTAAAAGTAAAATTATTTTTTGCTTTTTATTTTACTTAGAAAAAAGCGAAACAACACTAACTGAAAGTGAGTTATTTAAGCAGTATTTAAATGTTTCTAAACTGCATTTACTTTGAATAGCGGTTAAAAAGGACAGGTTTGGGCGGGATCTACACTTTTAGGAAATAAATCTTGCTCGGCCTGAATATCTTAACAATTTATTAGACAAATTTACACCCGAATAAGGATTGCATAATCCTATAAGATTGCTTTGGACATATAATAGACGTTCATAATTTTATATATTGTTGTACATTATAGTGTTGTATATTTTCAATTTTTTTATATATCTTTTATGTTTCTTTACTTTTGGCATAATTTTTCATTTTTCATTTGTCTTTTCTTTTCTTTTTCTTTTTTAGATTATTTTTATTTGTCTTTTGTTCTTTTTCTTCTATAATGTTTTTATTTTATTTTCTTTTTCTTTTGTATTTGAATTCAATTTTGTTTGTATTTTCTTTTTATTCTCTTCCTTTTGTCTTTTTTTCTTTTTAATGTTATTTTCTGCTTAATTATCTTAATTTTATTTTTATTTTTTGGTGATTTTTGAATTGTTTTTTTTCTTCTTATTTTGAAGAAAAAAAGGTTTTTAATGTGTTTTAGCTATGTCACATTTAAGTTATTTGTTAAATAATAAATTACAAGTTAGCATTTTGTGTCTAAAGTAGTGTTATTTTAAAAATTCATAATCTTAATTTTCTAATAACTTTAAAATTTTTAATATTTTATAGATTTTATAGACTTATAGTAGCAAATCAAATAAAGCATTTTTAAATTAATAATGGTATTGATAATTATCAATAGTAAATATCAATTTACTATTTTATATTTTGATTTCAATAAAAGTGTGAAGATTGTGGACCAAAAAGGAGTGCAATAAAGAAAGTGATTCATAATAATTATTTAAAAATAGACTTTATTTAATAAAAAATATAAAATTAATTAAAAGGAATAAGTGTTAATACTTGTATTGTAAGAAAAATTAAAATATTAATTGAGAATAGTTAGAAATAAGTGAAAAAAAAACTAAAAAGAAATAAAATAAGTGTGAAATAAAAAAACGAAACAGTGATAAAATTATGAATTATGTTAGTAGTGTTGTTTCAATTTCAAATTTTCAAATTAAATTAAATTACGATGAAATTATTTTAATAAATTTTAATTTTAATTAAATTAAGATGAAATTATTATAAAAATATTTAAATTAAATTAAATTAAATTAAATTCTTAATACGATTTCTATTTCGATGAAAAAAATTAAACCAATCTATGTTGTTTCAATTGCCCTTTTTCAATTTAAAAAATCTATTTGTTTAAACACGTGCAAACCCATTCTTGCTTATAAAAAAATAAAAATATTAATATCGTAAGTGATAGCCAAAATGTATAAATAAAATTAACAAAAAAAATGATAACAATAATAACATCAATTTAATTTAAGCAGAATCTAAATAATTATAAGCTTGAAAGAATTAATAAAAACAACTATAGTTTATAAAATATTTATATTCGAAGTTTTATTTTTCGAAATAATTCATATTTATTTGAAAATTAAGATAAATAACCAAATAACAAATCAATTAATAGTTTTGTGAAATAATATTATTTTTATAAAATTTTTTCAATTTTAAATCTTATTGAAAATTATTAAAATGAGTTATTTCTAGTGTTGTATAATTTCAATTTTTTAATTTCGCTTGTCTTTTGCTTTCGCTTTTATAGTATAATTTCATTTCGCTTGTATTTCGCTTGGTTTTTTAAATTTTTTTTATTTCACTTGTATTTCACTTTCGCTTTTCATTAAGAATTAAATTTCACTTGTATTTCGCTTTCGCTTTTTATTCGATTTTTAATTTGACTTTTGTTTATCTTTCGCTTTTTGAAGTCATTTCAATTTCGTTTGTATTTCGCTTGGCTTTTCAAGAAAATTTTAATTTCACTTGTATTTCTCTTTCGATTTTCACATATAATATAATTTCACTTGTCTTTCGCTTTACCTTAAGCGAAAGTTAAAGACAAAAAATATTTTAACTTTCGCTTTCGCTTTCAAAAAGCTAAACAATAATAGTTATTTCCCAATTTTACATGCTTAGAAATTAACTATACAACGCACAAATGTAGAATTTCAATATAATGTTTTATTTACAATTTCAATTTTACAAAAAGGTAAAAGAAAACTTTGAATTATATTTAGTCTTGTTTTCAGTTTAAAAATCTAATTCAATTGCATACGATTTAGATTTTTGCTGTAATTTTAATTTCGATTGAATTTCTATTTCTAATTTTTAAAAAGCTAATCAGCACTAATATCAACGCGTGTTCAATTCAATCCTATATTTTCTATTTTTATTATTAAACAATAATAATTCTGATATTTATTGAAGTTTAAATAAAGTTTTTTTATCTAACTTCGATAAAATCAAGGCAGTTATATGGATTTGGGAATGTCCGTCTGTCTGTCTGTGTGTCTGTCACGCTCTCTCTTTGATAATAATGGGATTTTCCACGTTACTAATAAAAAGAATTTTCTTTTTGATAATAATGGGATTTTCCTCGTTACTAATAAAGAGAATTTTCTTTTTGATAATAATGGGATTTTTCTCGATACTAATAAATAGATTTTTCTTTATGTTAATAAAGGGATTTTCCTCGTTACTAATAAAGAGAATTTTCTTTTTGATAATAATAGTATTTTCCTCGATACTAATAAATAGATTTTTCTTTATGTTAATAATGGGATTTTCCTCGATACTAATAAAGAGAATTACTGGCATATGCCACTTTGGGCGGTTATATTTGTATAAAACCCAGGTTTTGACACAATTATAATTTTAAAATGTCATTATAATAACCGGATTATGCCAATTTTGCCTTTAAATATAGTAAAATCACGGATAATTACACTATTAAAACCGGAATATGCCACTATTTTAACCGTGAAATGCCACTTATAATCGTTTTATGTCACTATATTAACCGGCATATGCCACTAGGGTGAACGGTAAATATCAATAATGAAACCGACATTTGTCACAAGGGTTGTAATATAGTTAAAATTCCGAAAATTAACAGAACATGGAACTTGATATATACGGCATTAATATTAAAATAAATCAGTTCTAAAACAAAATTAGAGTAAACGGAGCGAGCGAACGTAGTGAGCGAGCGACTAGTAATAATCACAGCCAATAAAATAATATACATATATTTAACAAAGATTTTCAATACGAAGTCAGATATTATGACCGTTACGATCTTGTTTTTATTATATAACTTAAATTCAAATCAAAAGGAATTTTAAACAAAATAAAACAACTTTAATAAATGATTTTTAAGCTACAATCAAATGCTATTTAAACTAATTTAGCTATCTTAAAATAATTTATAGAAAAACTTAAAATCATATGCGTAAATCATTCCGATAAATATATTAGAATTATTTAACTTATTATTTTTATTAGATATCAGATCTAATTTACAGTTTATTTTCTTAACTTTATAATTTTTATTAAATTAATTTTGTGTTGAATGTTATGCTTTTTTATTTTTTTACGTTCTAAATAAATTATTTTAAACAGATTTATTTCTTATGTATAAATAAGTAAATCATTCATTTAGTTCGAGCTTATTTCACGCATTAAAAAATCGTCTAACAAATCTATGAGTTATGATCTGAATAAAAGAAAAAATGTATTTGCAAATTTTTTATTCAATTGATCAATAATTACTTCTATTACACTGTAATTACAAGTTTTTACAATGCATTCTCCTAATTACTATCGAAAGATTATTTTCATAAACATTCTTGATTTTTCTGCATAATGATAGCACGTTAATCCATTTTCTTAACTTGGTTCTCTGAGGGTCTTTCTAATTACAAGCGAGAACCTTTTCACATTCTTCAAGTTTAAGATGTTTTGTAAATTTATCGCTATTATTTAAAACATTTACATCATTTTGATATCGCTGTAATCGCTATCAGTTTAATTATCAATTTCTTTAATGTCATTTTCAACATTTAAGTCATCACAAACTTTCAAACTCCAAACTATTAAATTTGAGACTAATAAATTATGAAAATATGAATATAGTTTATTAGCACACTCAATATCATTACTATTAGGAGTTTCAAATTAGTATTTAAAAATTTTTTCAAAACTCCAAAAACGAAACTTGGATTTAACATATTCTTTGATAATAATAAGAATCTGTAAAATTAAAAATTTTTCTTCAAATTAAATTTAAAAATTATTTTGTATTTCAAATATTATAGTTTTTATATATTATATAAATCTTATGAAATTTCAATAGAATTAATTATTGTGAATAAACAGGCATTGTTTATTTTTTAATAAAATTATAAATAAAAAGCTAAATTTATTAATTAAAACATTTACATTATAAAATTTAATTATAACAACTAATGATTTCACATAAAACCAATATATAATCACATTTTGATATTTTCATAATATATTGATCGATTTTTGACAAACTCCTTAATTTCATTATCAGAAGCTATTTCATGTCTAAATTCGCACTCCCATTTGTACGCAATATCGAAGCAACGCCTTATAATAAACTGTTATTATTTTGATAATTATCGATAAATGTGACTATTAACTTTAATTAATAAGAACTTATTGGTTTGGTTGGTATATTGGTGTGTTCATAAAAAAAATTTTCAAATAAAAACAATTTTTATATATATAAAAATAATTTTTGTGAGAAATTAAAGAAGTAATAAATGGGTTGCTAAAAAGATAAAGTTTAAGCGTTATATTTGTTAGTTATTTTTAAAGTTAAAGGATTATTTCAGTATAATATAGATCAAATTTTTATCCAAAAATATAAAAAATTACAAAAATTTATGTTTAATAAATGGATAAAAGATTACTATGTACTATACTCTGTTATAAATTAGTTTTAACAAAATTCACTAACACCCGAAAGAAAACAAGTGTTTAATATTTTATTCACAAAGTCTTGTATCAACAGAAGCCGAAAACGTACTTCGCTTATAAAATTTAAGTTATAAATTGTTTCATTAATTTTTTATTAGTTTTAATTTTAATTTCTGTTTTAATTTCTTTATAAAATATATTTCAGTAAAAAAATTTCCATCATTAAATTTTCACCATTGAATTTCCATCATATTTCAATTATAATATTTCGCGCACTTAGTAGAAATCAATTAAATACTACACAGACAAATGATTATTAAAAATTTTAATATTTACGTAAAATTTATTGTTGTATAAAATAATTAATTTTTAAAATCAATTAATTTTGATCATTTGAATTTTTTATTTTATTTTAGATTTGCGATATAATCTTGAATAATTAATTTGGATTTTTAATAATGTCGTAATTATGATTAATCTAAAGTAAAACAGCAATACTTTCATTTTCTCTATTTTGATTAATTTTTGAATTTTATTTTTGAAATATTTTACATTCAAACTGTATAATGATTTTGATTTTGAAAAGTTTTCTATTTTATTAATATTCCGAATGTTATACCATTCACACCTTTACACTCACCTCTCTAAATCTCTGATTTTAAATTTCAAAATTTTATCAAAATAATTTTATTATTTATTTTAATCTTTATTTAACATTTGCATTCTTATGGAATATTTTGTTTCAGTATGAAATTTATATTTATTGCCCAAAAAATAATATGGTGTTTTTGTATAATATTAAAAGATGTAAAATGACTATATAATGATACAGGCTAAGCACACTATTGCGCCAAACCTGCGGTTCCGTACGGCACGTAACACTCGCTGCGCGACATT
>JAQIVF010000434.1:0-22737 GCA_034698365.1 Steganacarus magnus
GTTATGTTAGGTTATGTTAGGTTAGGTTAGGTTATGTTAGGTTATGTTAGGTTACGTTAGGTTAGGTTACGTTAGGTTACGTTAGGTTAGGTTAGGTTAGGTTAGGTTAGGTTACGTTAGGTTAGGTTAGGTTAGGTTACGTTAGGTTAGGTTAGGTTGGGTTAGGTTAGGTTAGGTTGGGTTGGGTTAGGTTAGGTTAGGTTAGGTTGGGTTGGGTTAGGTTGGGTTAGGTTGGGTTGGGTTGGGTTAGGTTGGGTTAGGTTAGGTTAGGTTAGGTTGGGTTGGGTTAGGTTGGGTTAGGTTGGGTTGGGTTGGGTTGGGTTGGGTTAGGTTGGGTTGGGTTGGGTTTGGTTTGGTTAGGTTGGGTTGGGTTTGGTTAGGTTGGGTTGGGTTGGGTTGGGTTGGGTTAGGTTGGGTTGGGTTGGGTTGGGTTGGGTTGGGTTGGGTTGGGTTGGGTTGGGTTAGGTTGGGTTGGGTTGGGTTAGGTTGGGTTGGGTTGGGTTTGGTTAGGTTGGGTTGGGTTTGGTTAGGTTGGGTTGGGTTTGGTTAGGTTGGGTTGGGTTTGGTTTTGTTAGGTATGATTAGGTTTGCTTTGGTTATGTCAGGTGAGTATAACATTTTAATGTCATCATATTTTGTCACATTATTGGTAAACATATATGTTAATAGCAATATTGTTTCTATATTTAGTTTTGTGTTTTCGAACAATGAATTATTTCTTACAGATAATCTGCTTATATGTCCATACTTTCGTCATCTCCACTGTAATTCATTATAAAACTGTTTCATTCTTTCATTATAAATTAAACAATTTATATTATCATTTATTATTCCTCTGTTAATACAACAACTCACACTTTTGATTATTTATTAGAACTTCTTTAGTTAGTTTTACTAAATTCCACATTCTAAATATATTCAATTTATTATCTGCTATTTATTAATATAATGGATTCGAATTAATCGATATGTTATTAGTTTAAATCATTTCTATTGTTATTTTTATTGTTGGGTTTTTTAAAGAAACTCATTAACAATAATGTGTTGCACTGAAATTATTTCCTCGACTAAGACCTATAATTATCAATCACTTTCTGGTGCCATTCAGACTCTTTGACTTTACATTCCTTTACTGATATAATTGAGATTTATTTTATGCTTATGTGTATAAAACAAGCATATTACCAGAGGTATGGGACATACATTACTTTTCTTGGGAGAGAAAACATACATTGGGAGAGATTTAACCCAGAACTGACTTGTCAGGGTTGGGTTAAATACCCCTACTACTAATGTGAATGTTCTGGTATTGTTTATCTACTATTACTTACGTTAATCTGAAGTTGACTTGTATGTATAAAATACTTGATCGTCTTTACTGATTGTTAGCTAAATTAAAGTTACGACAGACTCTAACAATAAACTACAATTAATTATAAGGTCGTCTCCTTTTCCGAACTTTTATGGCACTTGAAAATTATTAATGTAATGATTTTTTACATCACTGTAGTCTATGAACGCTTCGCTCGATGTGGTGCCTTCTGTAGTAGAAAATAAATAACACTCATAACATTACACGCAATATTTACAAGATATAAAAGATTGCAATGCAATATGAATCTTGTTTTTGATTTTTCAAAAATACATGTCTTAAGTCTAGTGATAAAAATTCAATGAGCACTAAATAAAAATGCAATTAGTATTACGTTTTATTTAATAGTTATTCAACTATTTTTCCACAGAATAACTATTAAATAAAACGTTATACTAATTATTTAAAATTTAAAACCGAATAGTTTAGACTAATATAATAAACAACTAGCGTTATCAACAACTGAATAATAGTTTGATTTCATTTTTATTTAGTGCTCATTCAATTTAGTTGTGCCTAAGTTTTTTTAAAGTGATTTTATATGTTTGTTTTTTGTTAAATTTATAATTTTTTGGTGTGTGATAAGTCACCTGATGATGGGTAGAGTGCGTTCGTCGAAACGTTGCGCAAATTTAAAACTTTAAACAATCGAGAAAAAGTTAAAAAAAAAATTTTGATAAAAATCATTAACCGACAGTATAAACATGATTATAAAAATCATGCTTCCCTTATTATTAATTAATAATATCACGCACAGCAAATCATGCAGTTTTAAATTGTTAGTTGCAGTTGAAAAATAATAACTGTGTGATCTTTATTTTAGTTTATTGAGAAAAAATATGAAATATATCAAGTATTTTATGCGCGCGAGACGTAATGTAATTCTCAAGTGCTTTGATATTTTAAAATAATCAGAGATTTTTTTGGTTAAGTGTTTATAGATAAAGAAAATCTATTAATAGAATTTAATGGCACATTATTATATTACTAACTGACTTGTGAATAGGGTGACCAACTGCTAAATATTCCTTAAGACTCTAGAGTAATTTAATATTTAACCATAAAATCGACAATGAGATCAATTTATATATAATACCTGGATGTCTCAATCTAAATTTATGACATCAATATGGAGTATTGTGATGAATGCAAATTCATGTAGAAATAAGGTGAAATCTGGATGGTTGGTCACACTAATTATCCCTAATCTATAATAGTCTACATAAACTAACAATACTAACAATAAAAGGCATTGAAATAAGTGATATTTATCTCTCTTAGATTATACTAGTGTTGTATTTCTTTTTAAAAAGATAAAGTAAAAGAGGAAATATTTGTTCTTTTTCTTTTTCTTCAAGAAAAGAAAAAGAAAAGTAAAATAGAAATTCGATTCATGGATAAAAGAAAAAGAAAAGTAAAATAGAAATTCAATTCAAGGATAAAAGAAAAAGAAAAGTAAAATTCGAAAAAATTCTGAAAGAAAAAGAAAAAGAAAGTAAAATTATAATTAAATTAAAAGACAAAAGAAAAAGAAAAAGACAAATTAAAAAGCGGAAAATTTACATTAAAAGAAAAAGAAAAAGAAGAAATATTTGTTCTTTTTCTTTTTCTTGAAGAAAGAAAAAGAAAAGTAAAATGAAAATTCGTTTCAAGGACAAAAGAAAAAGAGAAGTTAAATTTAAAATAAATGTGGAAGAAAAAGAAAAAGAAAAGTAAAATTAAAAATTAGCAAATAATACAACACTATATTGAACAATTATATTTTTGATATGTTAATAAATATTCAGATTAAAATCACAATTTTAAGTTAATTGAAAGACTGTTCGGGTTAAGTAAAAATATTTTTCGATTTTAATTTTCAAAAATTTTTCAATTAAATTTTATTTCGCTTTCAATTTTCAAAAAAAAAGTAATTAAATTTTAATTTTAATACGAATTTGGTTTTTAATTTTATTTTACCTTAACTTATACAGTTTTTATTAATATTTATTGATCAATATTAAGGCAATGAAATACCTCAGATTTACTTATTCAAAAAAAATGTAGATTTGTAATTGTTTTGTTAATTAAATTACTTAAATACTTTATTCTAAATACAAAAAATAAGAAACAGAAAAATGTGTTTGCACATCCAGTTTAAGATTGCATTATATCGTCGGACTGTTATGTCAAATAATAAATATTGAAGTTCACTTAATGTTTTTTAAAAAATGATTGAAACATTTCTATAAATAGTAGTTTTTAAAAAATTTATATTTACTAAAAGTTTAATTCAATTACAATTTCTTTTAATTAAATGTAAATTAATGATATTTCAATTTCAATTTTCAAAAAATTTTTAATTTAAACTTTTTAGCTCACTTTTTTAAAAAAGTAGAGCTTAAGGATTTGAAACAGTCCGTCTATCGGTCTATCTGTTCGTCCGAAGTCCTAATTTGTCAAAGAAGTCTGAAACTTAAAAGCTATATCTTAAAAGTTTATAACATTGAAAATGCAACTTAATAGTTTGACTTCCCTCTTACATGAATCAATTTTTTTTATTTTATTGTATTTTTATATAAATATTTTGAATACTTTAATTATCAAAAATTATTTTTCAAATTAGATTGTAAAAAAACGGCAAGAACTAGAGTTGCATTATTAGATAAACTATATAAAGATTTGCATTTGATTGCTATTAAAATGTGAAAATTTTGTCATAAAAAATTTAAATTTTTACTAAAATTTTCGATTTTATTAAATTTTAATTAAATTATATTATTTCAATTTCTTTTACTTTAGATTTATTAAGAAATTTTAGATTGTTTGAAAATTGAAAACTAGTAATTTTAGGCGATTTCAATGTAGATGCAAGATAGAATTACAGAATTTGATATCTTATTTATTAATCAATAATTAGTCTTACGTTACTGGCGAGATAACAAATGTAAACACTGGCATTGAAAGTATTTGGACTTAAATTTGCTATTGATGTAAATATTTGACTCTTGCTTTAGATTTAATATTGCATTGTGTTTTACTTTAAATAAATAAATAATTTTAACCAAAATCCAAGCAATTTTTCATAACTAAATTTGTTTTAAATGTGCTCAAACTTAAAAACTTAAAATAATATTAGTTTCAAAAAAGAACTATAATTTTTTTTTAAAAGAATATTTTAATTGCGTTTCATAAAATGAATATCAAATATTGGATGCCGAAAAAACATACCGTTTTTAAAAGTAATTTAATTTAACATATCAGATATATTTGCAATTGTAATTTTAGGATATAGAATTTTTCTGCTTTAAATATGGTATTTCACATTTCTTTCATTGAGATTCACTCCTAAATATAAATGCTTACTACAATATACAAATGTTTATTATTGAAAAATCAAATAGAATATATTGACATCCTTTTATGCTTTTATTTGACAAATCTGTAAAATTTTTCATAGTCTTAGTTGTTCATAAACATTAATTAATTTTTATTTTAATAGATTATAATTAAACCTTCAATACTATTATGTAAAGCCAATAAAATTATCTAATTTCAAACGATTTCTAATTAAAAATACAAAATGTTTGAAAGTGACAATTTATTACAATAAAAAAAGGTTTTTAAATATTTAATTTTTAGTTTGGTAAGGTTATGTTATTTAAATAAATATTAATATATTGAAATCTTCATTTAAATTTTAATTTTTTACTCGCTTTTACATTTTATTAATTTTTTAATTTGTCTTTCAATTTATCTTTCACTTGTTGATTTTGCTTTATAAGTTTAAAACAATATTTAAGTAATATTATGAGTAATTATTAATTAAAAACTACAATTCTCAATAAAATTAATTTAATTAAAACTTTTATAGTGAAAAAACAACGTATTTTAAATAAAAGCTAAAGTAAAAGTTATAATCGAAAGTAAAATTAACTTGATTTTAATATTACTAGTATTTCACTTTCTTTTTTTAATTTTTTTTAATTTCTCTTGTAATTCGTTTAGCTTTTTATAAAAAATTTAATTTAGCTTGTATTTTGCTTTAACTTAAGCCAAAGTCAAAGAAAATAATTTATTTAACTTACTATTTCGCTTTAAAAAAGCGAAACAAAATTATATTTAATTTATAATTTACTTTTTTATATTTATATTTAAATTTTCTTATATATTTTATGTTATAAGATTTTCACTGATTTTTAACTTTAAATTATATAAATTGATAATTAGATAAAATACATCAAAATAATATATTAAAACAGAAAATAAACAAACATATCATTAGTAAATAATAATATAACCTTTGATTGTTTTGAAAAATGATAACACGAAATATTTAAAAATTGATAATTAATATTATATATTTAATTTTGAAACAAACATTATCAAATAATGTAGTCCAATAAATAAGTATTTAGTTTAATTTTATTGTTTAAAAAAATAAGAATATAATAATATACAGTTATAAAAAAATTAATTTTGAATTATTGAATTTTTAAAATAATTTACGATTTTGAGTTACATAAAAAATCAAAATGACAACGTATTTTAATATAAAGTAATAAGAGAAAAACACAACAAAATATTAAAATATTTTGGTAATTTTAAAAATACTGCGATCCCTTTTATAGACCGATATATTATGTTTTATTTAATCAATAATAGTTTATAATAAATTATATCTTTATATTACAGTTTATCTATTTAAAATATTTAACTAATGTGTGAAAAAAAGTTTGATCCAAAGTGCGGAACCATTTTTTCCACTGTAAGAATAACCCAACTCCAGATTAGATATATTAATTTTTAAGAAAATTTTTTTTTCTAAATTAGAAAAAAATTCTAAATTTAAATTAACAAAACATGGGTTTAAATCCTTACTACAACAAATGAACTAATTCAAAAGAAAGATATAAATAATTGCGAGCAATTTTGTTCTAAATTTTATAATGATATTATTTCATTAATCATTAGTCAATTAAAAACTTTAAAGTAGATTAAAATACAGTTTTGTTCGCAAATATTGTATTCAAAAGATTATGGGCAAGTAAAACGTATTATATTGGTATATTTGTACAATAAATTTAATTTTGAATACTTATTCAGATAAAAACTTTTGTTTAATGTTATTTCAGATTTAAAGTATAAAAGAGAATCTGTAGAAGATAATGATGGAAGTAAATTGTTAACTGAAAGAATTGATAGACGTGTTATAAAAATTTCAAATTACAAGCCTTTAAGTGGGGGTTGTTTTACACGTCTTCCACAAAATTTGCTGATTAAGAAAGCAATAATTAATACAAAATCAAATGATAAAAAGTCTTTTCTTTTGTGTATAATTGCAAATATATTTTCTCCAGTAAAAAACATGATAAATCAAATGTAAAAAGTTATAAAAAGTATTAAAAACTCTATTTAATACAAGTAGTTTAAACTTTCCTGTTGATATAAATCAAATAAATAAATTTGAAAAAATAATAGCTACCATAATTTAAGAATAAAAATATATATAGCTATAAAAGGATAAAAATTAAAGGAGGCGAAATTATTCACATTTATATTTTAAAAATAGAAGCTAAAAGCACTATAATTTTGCTGTTATTGAAAAACCACTAATTTTGAATTAAGATTTAATCAACCTTTAGGAAGTTAATATACTAATTACCACTCTTCGATCTGTCTTTTAGGTTTAAATCCAAAGAACTACTTACTACACATTTTGATATTTGTAAACAATTTAAAGTATGTCAAATATTTTTTCCATCAATAAAAATTAAGAAAAAGCAAAAGTAAAAGTAAAAGTAAAAGCAGAAGTTAAAGTAAATAATAATTAAAATTTTAATTGAAAGTAAAAGCAAAAGTAATTAAAAAAAATATATGTTACAAGCAAAAGTAAAATACAACTTAAATTGAAATTAAATTAAAAATAAAAAGTAAAAGAAAATCAAAATTAAAATTTGAAACGAAAGCAAAAGCAAAAGTAAAGTAAAATTAAAATTTCTAAATCAAAAAAAACTAGAACTGTATGTCCAAATTAAATTTGGACACTTAAGCTTCGCTTAAAAAAGTACTGCAATGCTTTTAAAAGTAAACAGAGCTAAAACTTGTTTTCCTACTTTTCCCTATTTGTAAGTGAGCGTTAAACTTAAATTTTATTTAGAAAATTGATTATAGAGGGCAGTAAAGTAAAAAAATCAAAATTTTGAAATGTGCAAATGATAATAATCCCGATTGTCCAATAGTACAAAAGGGGTGTAACTGATTATCTCCTTATTCAAAACTCGCGCAACGCTTTCTAGTTATATTTCCTAAAACTTTTTTTACCTGTTTTCCCTATTATTTTAAAATAGTCAAAGCATTATAGTTCTTTTATAAACGAACGCTCAAGTAAGTGTCCAAACAGTATAAAGATTTTAAAATGTTTAAATATAAATATATAAATATCAAATTTGATAATTTTTTAATTCTATTTGTTGTTTTTACTTTCCAAAAATTAAATATTTAAAAGGTCACAATTATATATTAAAAATATGAATTAAATATGCATGAATTATAAAATTTAATTTAAATTTTTAAATAAATATCTAAGTAATGCAATAAAATAAATTTTAAATTTTATAAGTTAAATGAAATAATTAATAGTAGTGTTGTGTCGCTTTCAATTTTTATATTTTAATTGTATTTTGATTTTGATTTTGATTTTTTTTTCAATTAAAGTTTATTTTTAAAAGTTTTCATATTAATTTTGTTTTTATTTGATTAATCAAAATACATTTCTCTTTTGATTTTTCATTTTGATTTTCATGACAAAAATTAAAATCAAAATTCATTTTTATAGCAAGTTATTTTTATTTTTATTGTATTTTGATAATGTTTTCAACATTTATTTCGTTTTAATTGTATTTTGATTTTGATTAATCAAAATTAAAATTCAAAATAAAATCAAAATTACAAAATCAAAAACAACACTATTTAATATTAAATTTTATAAATTTAATATCAATATAAACTAAAAAAGATAAATAAATTCTATATTTTATAAAATAATTTATTTTATCAACAGTTGATAAATTTTAATTTTGTTAATGAATATAATTTTTATTCTAATTTTACTACATTATGAAAACTATTAAAAGCATCTATAAATTTTAAAATTAAAAATGAAAAATTAATTAGGTTGTTAAAAAGTACATAAAATAATTTTATGTTTAATAATATTAATATAAACAAATCCGGATAATCAGTTTTAGACTTTCATTTAAAAATTTAAATAAAATTAATTTAGAAATATTTGTGGAATTTAATTTTCAGTGTTGTTTTGCATCTAGCATATTAAATAAAAATTTAAGTTCGTATATATTTCGATATTAAGATTTTAAAAATAAAATAATTAATTTAATATCATGTTCATATAAAAAATATTTTCAATTTTATCATATTTTTACATTTAGAAAACTCCGATTATGCAATAAAAACTGTAATCAATATTTGAAATATAATTAGAACAAAATTAAATTTTTTATTATTTATTGAGAAGCGGAATGAAAAGTAATGAGCGATAAATTTTAATAAAAATGTTAAGTAATTAAAAAAAGCCTAATTATTATATTAAATATTTGTTTTATTATATATTATGTAATTTTTAAAATGATAAAATGGAAGAAAATTTTTAATTAAGACCTCAAAGAGAAATTTATATTATAGAAACCTCCAAGTTTTAAATAAAATAAATAAATTTTGAATTTTTCACTTTAAACATTTCATTTTCTTGAAAATATTCCACCTCAATAAATCTATCGTAAATAATTTAGCAAAGTTTTAAGTTAAAATACGTTTTATTATGTTTTTTTATAAACCTATCAATTTTTTTACTCATTTTATTTATATTTTAATTATTTATATAATGTAACTCAATTCTATATGAATTACTAATTATTATTTTAATTTACTGAATTAATCATGAAACTATTGGTTTATATAGGAAAACTTCTAAATGCAATTTTATTTGTAAATAGTGTTGTTTCCATATATGATTTCTAATTTCGATTTCAATATAAAAATTAGTTTTAATTTAAATTCCATTTCAATTTCAATATAGAAATTTATTTTTATTTCTATTACATTTCAATTTCAATTATTTAAAGCTTTTTAATTTAAATTGTATTTCAATTTCGATATTTTATTTTATCTCAATTTCGATTACATTTCTATTTCTATTTCAATTAACATTTTAATTTCGATTATTTTCATTTTTATCTGCAAATCAGTTTCTAAAACATTTATATTTTCCCAACTAAATAAAAACACTAGAATCTGTAATGGAATACATTACGCATGCATTACATTTCGAATGCATTACGCATGCATTACATTTCGAATGCATTACGCATTATTTATATTTTCTAATATTTTGACATTAGCTCAAAATTTCAAATTTATTAGATAAAGTTATTTAAAATACCTGACACTATAGTTTCTTCAATATTTTTTGCATTTAGTTGCAAAACATTAAATAGATAACTATAAAACACGAAATTAGTCATAATTTTGAAAAAAATTGTTTGTAATTTCTTTTTCTATTTCTATTTTAATTTCAATATTTATGAATTTACATTTCTATTTCGATATTACAAAAAAGATATAATTAAATTACATTTTAATTTCAATACTTTCGATTAAAATAATTTAAATTGTATTTGTATTTCAATATTTAAATTTGATCTAATTTAAATTATATTTCAATTTCCATTAATCGAAATAGAAATAGAAATTTATTTTCGATTTATATTTCAATTTTAAAAAATGGAAACAACACTATTTGTAAATCAATGATAATAATTTTTTATCAGCCTATATTTATATTGAATTAAATAAATTAATAAAACAAATTTATGAAAATTCAAAAAATATGGTTAACAAAGTAACAATTATTAAAAATCTTTTTAATTAATCATAACAATTCTATAATCCTAATCTATTTAATATTAAATAATATAAAATTATATTATAAAAAATTGCAGTTTAAAATATAAATACGTCGTCTTTAATAAATTATAATAATACAATTAATTTTACTTTTATTTAGTCCAAATCTTATTCAGTATCCTAATAGTATAGCTAGTGTTATAAAGAGATGGATAAAGAAAATTCAAAATATATTATAAATGAAAAAACAAGTGTCAAGCCTCCTTTCATAAAATTTTTTCACCAAAAAAGCAATCGAAATTAAAATATTTATTAGAAGAAAAAGTAAAAGTAAAATAAATGGAAATAAGTGAAAGTATATTAAAATATAGAAAAATAACATGAAAAGCGAAATTAAGAAGTAAAATTAAAATAAATATTACTTTTACTTATAGAAAAAGTAAAAGAAAAGTAAAATAGATATCGATTTCAAGTAAAATCGACAGAAGTAAAATACAATCGAAATTGAAATTTTCCACAAAAGAAAAAGCAAAATACAATCGAAATTGAAATTTTCCACAAAAGAAAAAGCAAAATACAATCGATATTAAAATTTTTGACAAGAAAATGTAAAATGAAATCAAAAGTAAAGAAATAACAGAACGAAAAAGCAAAAGAAAAGTAAAATTAATAAGAGGAAATAAAACAAAACTACATAATATATATATAAATAGGACAATATAATTAGTGTACCATAAGTAAATATTTGATAATTTTTAAAATTTTTAAACAAATTATATATTTAATTTTAATTTGGAAAACGATAATTGTAAATATTTGCATAAATTTATTACTAATAAATGATAAAAACGTCATAAAGTTGACACCTGTCCAGTTTAAAATCTGACAATCCGTTATTTTAGTAAAAATTACAGACCGGTTAATATATAATTATTTGAAAATTCAGCACATAGTTTGATATGTTCATAGCAAAATAAAGATTGTGAATTTTAAAAACCCAAAGACCTAAAGTAAATGTTTTTAATAGTGAAATGTTTAATGTATACAATAACAAGAGAAATACAAGATTTTTTATTCAATCATTTATATATAATAATGTTTTCAGATGTGTTAATTGAAGTGAAATACAGATACAAATTTTTTTTAAAAGAAAAGGCCTTATTTCTAAATTAAACTTCAAATTAATTAAACCTAAAAATTAAAAATAATATAATTTATTTAATTATATTTGGAATTTAAAAGTTTTAATTATATGTAAAAACAACAAAATTTTATTAGAAAGAATTTTTTTATAGTTGAATAACTCAATTAACCTAAAAATAAACTTAAAAAATGTATATTATATATGAAACAATAAATTATAAAAATAATACAATCCAGCAAATGTATATATTAGAAATGAAATCAAATCATTTTTATAATAAAGCCTTAATATATTTTTTTTGTTGAAGACACAACGTTGGCCCAAATGGTTCCACACTTCACAGTTCAAACAAACACTTCGCACTTCACACTTCATACTTCACAGTTCAAACTAGTGTTGTATATTTTTCTAATTTTTGAATTAATTTCTCTTTCTTTTTATTCTTAAATTAATTTTGAATTTATTTTTATTTTTATTTACTTTAATTTATTTTAATTTGTCTTTTCTTTTTCTTTTTATTTTTCTTCTTGCTTTTAATTTTCTTTTCTTTTCTTTTTCTTGTCTTTTCTTTTTGCTATCTCAATATGTGTCAGATAATAAAAAAAACTAGTGTATTGGCCTTCAATACGTGATGTTTGCTTATAATACAAGCGTAAAATCCAACACTGGTTCTTATTCATTTTAATTTACATTTTTTTGATAACCATTTGTTCCAATTACAAATTATTAAAAATATTCAATAAAAAAATATTACCAAAACCAAAATTAAATATTATAAAATAAATATAAAAAAAGTTTAAAATAGTTTTAAAAAATATATTTAAGCGGAGAAGGTATTGGCAAAACATTTTAAAATTATGTCATATCTTTTAATTTGCAATTTTCAAGGATTATATCCGTCACATATAATTGCTACAAAGATTAAACTTCGCATCAAACAGTCAGTCCACCCTTTATCTTGTCGAAAGTATAAAATTTTTAAGTTCTGTTCAACTCGTAATGAAGGCATTATTTTTAAAACCTTCATAGGGGATGTTATTGCGGGTTTTCTATTTCCATAGTATCATTCAAATAAACTATTTAAGAAAATAACAAATATAACTCTTTAAATTAATAAAAATAATTTATAATCAACTGTTAAATTTTTCGAATTCCTAATAATCAAAACATAAGTGAGAAAACATGTAAAAGTAGTGCCTGCATACGTTCCAGTTATTACCAATACCATGGCTATTTTATCAATTCGTCTGCACGATTAACAGGAACACTAAGAACCTTATTATTTTTAAAATAAAAACCTTTAAAATCCACAAAAAAATAATTAACGCGCAACATTCTTGACTTCTTTTGAAGAAAAATAAACATTTAAACAACCTAACATCTGAGGTTATTTAAAATTATTCTTTGTTTTCCAATTTTGGCTTCCACAGAATATATACTTCCTTCCAAATATACAAGGGCTTGTCTATACTTGAAATTTCCTTCAAAATATAATATTTTAATTAATAAGTTAATTAAAAATTTGTTAAATGAAATTACTCATAAAACTCGAATAAAACTTCCGATAAAAGGTTGCTGCCAACGATGATTTGAAATACCAATTAATTAATATTGTTAATTTCTCCTTTTTTCTGATAGATCATTGGACCACTTTTAAAGATTTTAAACGTTTCAACACCTACTGTTCATCGTTTACGTTTATCCCAACGTTTATTAAACTCTTTCTCTCTTATTGCAGGTAGCTTTATCTCTTCAAATGGATATAACTCATACTGTCTCGCATGATTTCTCCATTGAATAACGTTATAATTTTTCAGTTAATTTGTTAAAGGATCGATGACCTGAACTACCACTATGATTTGATTATAATTATAATCGCCGTCTATAACCGGATCTTTACAAAACTAAAATAAAATTATTTTTAATTAATATTTTACTACATGATACATTTTAAAAAGTATATTTATATTAAAACCTGGAAATTATTGTCAAAAAAAACACGCGAATCAAAAATATAACCATCAAGAAACTTAAAAGTTAAATGTTTAAATGTAATCATAACACTTGCCATAATTGGATGAACAACCTCAATAGGCGGACTATATTTTCTTTTTATGCCTTTTTTAGCAACTTCTTTGCTTAAATTAAACTCATTTGCTTTCGGTCTTGAGATGAACCAGTGTTTTTGCTCGAACTTGTAACGTAGGTATTATCCACAGAAATTATCTAATTTTGGCGATTTTCTTTTACGTTAGCCTCAAATTCATCATTTAAGTGGTGATCATTATTAGGGAATGCATCAGTTTTTTTGCTAGCATCATTAATTTGTGTAATGACGATATTGTTAATACCAGTGTAATTGTCAATATTTTCTTATACACCCAAAGTATTAATACTAATTTGCTTTGGGATTTATTTAGTCTAGCCAATCTCAGCTCCAGTGGTTAGATGGGGTTCGTTTTATTCAATAATAATATTTTAAGAGTCACTTTCGGCCTCATTTTCCTAAAATTATAAAGAACATATATATTTCCTTATCGCAAATACGTAAAAAATACTTTCATTTTATTAAAACTATTGGTTGAAATTAATTCAATTTACATGATTAAGTAGTGTAAATGATTGAGTTAAACTGCTTTCACCCATATCATGATTTTCAGAATGTAAACTCGGTCCAGTATAATTAACCTGATTACTTTCACTCAATTCCACATTCTGATTAATTATAACAATACCACTAAACATTTCACAAATAACACTATTTACATCACAAAAAAACGAGAGTGACTATAATAAAGATATTACTATAAATAAATTAGTTTAAATTTAGATAAAATCCTTATTTTGCTTTGTTACCATATATGTTGTATAGAAAATGTAAACACTGGAGTAGTGTTCACATTATTAGTGCTATCACATGAGAAACGTTCGTCATTAAACTTTTAGAATTTCTCATGTTGCTAGAATTTCACATTTTCACACTACACTATTTTTGTGTACGTCGTAAACTGTTTGATGCACACAACACAGGGTTCAAATCCATACGTATAGTGACTTCATTTAATTTTTTTATGTTAATCATCAATATTATATTATTTGAGGAAATTTTTTAATACTACATTTCGAGTTTAGCGGTGATATCACTTTTTGGTATTTTAGTGTTAAAATTATAAATAATTTATTATTTTTACGCAAGCAAAACAATATAGTTAACATTCTAACTAATGGTTACCATATATAACAATTATTGTTTGAACTTAAGTTATTACTGGTACTATTCACCACAAACTCAACTCACGCTAGCGTTCGTGTCATCACATCTAGCTTAATAAGACCGAAGTCTACAATAATAAATATTATTTTCTGTAAGTTACTTGATCATTTAATTTTATGTGTACAAGAATTCATAAAAATGTTAAGGTCAGTCAGCTTTAAAGAATTTTATAATCTAAAACAGATTTACGTAATTGAGATATAAATTTTAAGTAAATTTTATGCATTCATTATACGTTAAGAATCGCTTAGTTTTAAACTATTTAAATTTTTATTCAAAAATCTACTTAATTTTAGATGTAAAAAAGTTATTTAGGTTTATTTTTTCAAATAATTAACTAAAGGGAATAAATATCCTTTTTTAATTTAATGTTAAATTTTAACCCAATTATTAATTCAATTTCTATTTCGATGAAAATAATTAATTAAATGATAAAATACAAATTCAAGAAATTATAATATGTTCTCCATAAAAAATTAAATCTAAAAATGAAGTTAAATTTATTTTTTTAATACAATATTTATTAAATTTTATATTGATATGATAATGATTCCATATGATATATTGAATTATCCCAGTTTTAACAATTTTATTATAATTTATTATAAGCAATTTTGGCAAACACTACAAAAGTGTCATTGTTACGATAATTATTATTTATACTAAAAAAATATAAGTTATCTCTATTTCACTTTCATTTCAATATCGCTAACATCTATTGGTTTTTTATCATTTATCGCGTACACTGACTACATTCATATTCTAATTCCTTGATTAATATCTGGACTCAAAAACGAAACCATTCATTGGCTTCAGAATACTGGATAATGATCTCTGTTATGTTTCAACGTTAACGGCAATAAAGGCACATATTTTTGTATTAGTAGTTAAAGATTGTTTGCCTCATAGCACGTTAAATATATTTTAGTATAATAAGATAATTTGAAATAATGTTTTACTATAATAAATTTAAAATTAAATTTTATTTTTCTTGTTATTTTTTATATTATTATATAATTTTTAAAAAGAAATCTAACTATTTTTTCATTATATTTATTTTTAGAAAATAAGTTAATTTAGATTTTTCTAAATATTCCTTTTGATCTATATGCTAAATATAATGCAGAATATTTACCGCAACTTTCAATCTTGAGTTTTGTAACTAAATATTATAATAAGTCTATTATCCATTATTTTTAATAAAGGAATATACTTCTTTATTTAACGGTTATAATTCATAACTATCAAAATACTCTATTTTTCCTCTTTTCGGAAAATAAATTACAAAAGTGTTTTCCTGGAAGAGTTAATTTATCTGAATTAATGATAAAAGAACAAGGTCTTTTAACTCTTTTATGAGGTAAATCATCAATAGGTAAAACCAATAACATAAAACTGTTTTCTAATAAAATAATGCTTTTAATACTTTAATCATTTGAATTGTATCCATTAAAAATCTGTATTATCATTTCTTGATTAATCAATTTCTATCATAAAATCATAAACTGCAAAACTAATAAGTTTTAAAGGATTTGTAAAATTTATTGAAAAATGTAGATAAATATTGAGAAATCTTTCTAAAATTAAATATGTATAAACATAATTGACTTTAAATTTTTTTGTAAAATATATTTAAACAATTTGTTGTAAGATTTTCTCCTAAATTATTAAACAACTCGAAATATTCTCTCATAATTATTTTTTGCATAATCAGGCTGCAATTGTTTGAAGGGTATCATTTCACCGTTCAAATTAATATCTAAATAATTTAAATCTTGTTGTTTGAAAGCTAATGCATTTTTCTAAATATATCCAGAATAAGCATCATGTTGAACTAATCCAAAAATAAATTCCAAAAAAATGAATTTCAGCCATGTATACAATATCAACTACATATTTAGATTGCCCAGAAGAAATGTTTATAATTTTTATATCTTTTCTTTTTATTGGAATTTTCATAGATTTTTGTAAGTTTTTTGCATATGCAGCAATTATATTTGGAATTAATAATACTTTTTGAACACGCGTCAATACTAAATTTAGGATTAGGTTGGGCAACAGCAATAGTTGCATCAAACACAAGAAACAAAATACTGTTTTTAGCTTTTTATTTAAATAATGAGAATCGCTACGCCATTAATTAAAGATTTTTCAGAATTAAAAATATCCCCATGTAATTTTCCAAATGATGTAAATTCTTTACTTTGATTAATAATTAAACTTGTATCTTTATGAGGATCATCATTTTTAGAAACTAATTCAGTTGATCTTAGATGTCTATCAAAAACCAATTTATTGAAGGTAGTTAATAATTAAATCCAAGCTCTGTAACAATGTGTAATTGAACTTTGAAATACTATTTTTTTAACTAGATAACTACAACTTTATATGACTTTAACATTTATTTGGTTTCTTAGATCGTTCAACTCTTGATCAAATCGGTCATTTTGTTGCTGACGTCTATGCTGAATCGCTTGTTCTTTGGATAAGTGTGTTAGTCGACATGTATCAATAGAAATTAAATGAAAATAAAGAATTGAAACAATACTAATATATATTGTCCTTTGGCAAATTTATAAATATTATAATTTTTTTAAAAAAAATATTTTACAAACATTTTTAAAATGTTAAAGTATTGCAGTTAAGAAAGATAGTAAAATTAAAAAATTTATATTATGTTTTGTTTTAATTTATTAATTTAAATTTAAACAAAAAACACAGAAAGAAAACAAAAGCAGCTAATGAAAAATAACGTTAGGAGAAAGTAGAAACAATCGAAAGTTTATCAATACAAGGCATTCTCAAGAGAGTAAAAACTTAAAAACTGAAACTGGTAAGAATATGAATCAATATGGTAAATTTTATTTGTGATAATCACGTGATTTTTTAAAATATTAAATTTTATGCTGTGTCTAAAAATTAAGTAAATATTTATTAATTTTTTAAAACCAGAAAAATCAATCATAATATTTGACATTTAATAATCTTTTATAATCTAAAAACTTAAAAACATGTAACAAGAATTGTTATTAACATTATATTTACATTATTGGTTTAGAAAGTAACAAACTGAAATAGTACAAAGAATTTAACAAGATAAACAATTAAAATTTCAAATACACTCTTCAAAATATAAAGTAAATTTTACACTCAAAGACTAATAGAAAAACAACACAATATAGTGAATAACTAGTGTTGTTCAATTTCATTTTTAAATTTTCGCTTGTCTTTTGCTTTCGCTTTTATAGTATAATTTTAGCTTTTGCTTTTTATTCGATTTTTGATTTCCCTTTTACAGTGTTTTTCATAAAATTAGAGTTAAAATCGAAAGATAAAGCGAAATCTAAAGTCATAAAGTCATTTCAATTACGCTTGTATTTATATTTCGCTTTTCACTTGTCGTTCGCTTTAGCTTATGCGAAAGTTAAAGTCAAAAATATTTTAACTTTCGCTTTCGCTTTCAAAAATCACACTAATGTTTAAACAACACTAATTATAATTAAAAATTAAAATAATTTCAAATCAATATCTCTTAAACAAACTTAATGATTTATTTTATTGTAAATTGTTTTATTGCTCAGTAAAATTTCTTTTAAAAATTATAAGAGTGTTTTTTTTTCTTAACAATGTTTCATCAACTATTAAAAATAGTAAACTGTAATCTTTAAAAATTCGTCCATATATCTATTAAAATATTATATTCAATGTTTTGGTTCATCTTTATGTTTGTTTAATTTCAATTATTGTTGATTTCTAACAAATCTCTTTTAAATAATTGTTTAATCATTTTTACAAATATTGATTCTTTAATAAAAACAATTTTTAATATACAATTGTAAATGTTTAAAAATAAATGTTTATAATATTAATTTGTATGAATTTGTTATTTATCAATCATTAAATATTATTCTGATAAATTTAAATAAAATTTAAAAATAATTATATTGTACAAACTAAATCTATAAAATCTATAGTTTAAACAATTTGATTTGAAACTTAAGAAAGGTTTAAAAAATATTTCACATTTTTTAAATGCACAAAATATTTAAATTTTATTTATAATCCCCTACATTTCCAATAGTTGTCAATTCGGTTTATGTACAAAAAGCAAATTAAAATTTCTGGAATTTTTTTGCAGTTCATAACTATTAACAAACAATACAATTGATTCAAAGTAGTGTTGTTTCAATAGTACATTTTTAAATTAAATTAAATTAAGATTACGATGAAATTATTTATTTTAATTTCGATTAAATTTCAATTACGATAATTATATTTATTTTGATTTCAATTAAATTACAATTAAATTATTCTGTATTTTTAAATTCAAATTGAATTTAAGTTACGATTATTTATATTCCCTTAATTTCAATTAAATATTAATTTCGATTAAAATTAACATTAAAATTTCGATTAATTCTAGTTTTTAAAAAAATAAATTTAGTTTGAATTATTAATGCGTTTTTTAATCAAAACTTTAATGACAATTATTTTAGAAATGATTTTTAAAGTTTTTTGCACTTTGTTTTAAAGTGTAATATAATAAAAATTTTAAGTATAAATCACTTAATAGTAATTATTGGTGAATATGTATAAATCTGTTTTTAAATAAAATTTTTAATTATTTGTAAACCATGTTTTGATAATACCTATCACTATTAATGTAAGAAAAAATAATTTTAAGCAATGTTTGCTATAAAAACTATAAAAAGATATGAATTTGATTTTAGTAAACAGGAAGTGAGTTATTAATAAAATCATTTAAATTAAAATTAAAATTTCGATTAAGATTGTAGTTACTTTAAATTTCAATTAAAATTAATAAGTTGCATGTTATTTGAATTAAATTAAGATTAAAATATACCAAATAAACTTAGTTTAAATTAAATTTCAATTACAATTATTAAGTTTCAAATTATTTCAATTAAATTAAATTACGATTAATTTTAATTTTAATTGAAAATTTAATTCGATTATAATTTCTCTTAAAATTAATTGAAACAACACTAATTCAAAGTATAATTTTTAGCTCACTTTGATTTTATATCAATGAGCTATTAGATTTTTAATATCTGTCCGCCGTCTGTAGACAGGAAATTTTTTTGATAGGAGGCTTATTAGTTGAAAAATTTATTAATAGGAAGATTTATTTATTTTACTCAATAAAATTTTTTTGTCTAAAGAATTCATAATATTGTTGAGAAAAAGTTTTTGTATCAATTTGTTGACCGCATAATTATTTATTATGTTTACTGATCGAGTGTTGAACACAGACTGAAACTTATTTTTGTGTGCACTCATTGAAGTACTTATCACAACAATAATTTTTAAGTTAAGAAAAATTTTAGTTTAAATTATTGTTTGCTGAGAATATTTTAATTTTTCTTTCTTTTTCTTTTTCTTGTAGTATAATTATCAATTTTACTTGTATTTTACTTTTTCTTTTAGCTAAAATTTCTAATTTACTTGTATTTTACTTTTTCTTATTATGATAATTTTAATATTGTATTTTGCTTTTTCTTTAGTGCAAATTTTGAATTTTACTTTCTCTTTTACTTTTTCTTTTCTTTTACTTTTACTTTTTCTTTTTCTTTTACTTATGTATATAATCTGCATCAGTTTTTAAATGATTACTTGCTTAAATATATTAAAATACAATAAGTAATTAATCGAAGTGATATTAAAGAAGCTTTTTATTAATTAATTACTGTTTTTAATCAAATAAGTTCTTATAAAATTGCTTGCATTAATTTACTTTTACTTTATTAATTTTACTTTTACTTTTTTGTAATTTTACTTGTAATTTTCTTTTTCTCTTTCTTTTAATTTCAATTTTACTTGTATTTTTCTTTTTCTTCTTAAATTAATTTCGATTTTACTTGTATTTTTCTTTTTCTTTTTTGTTTAATTTATATTTTACTTGTATTTTTCTTTTACTCAAGTAAAAGTAAAAGTAATATTTTTTTCTTCTTTTTCTTTTCTTAAAAATAAGTAAAACAACACTAATTTTAGACATAGGTTACCACTTTTACTTAAAAGAATGATATTTTAAACTGTAACTGTATTTTAAATTGTATTTTGTAATTGTTCTTAAAATTGAAACATTAAAAGTTTGGATAAATTGGCAAATTGGTTCTATTTTTTGTAGTGTTGTTTTACTTCTACTTTTTAATTTCGAATAATATAAATTTTAATTGTATTTTAATTTTTCTTTTAAATATTATTTTAATTTCAATTTTATTTTACTTTCGCTTAATCGAAAGTAAAAGTAAAAATATTTTTTGCTTTTTCTTTTACTTAGAAGAAAGCGAAACAAAACTAATTTTTAGGCAATTTTTTTCCAAAATTATAATTATTCATAATCTATGAGGCAAATTTACAGTTTTCTATTTTTAATAATAATTTTACGTTTGGAATATGATAGTTTCTTTGAAAATATCATAAAATATAATATGTAAAATTAATATTATTAACAATAATATAATTAAAAATTAAAAAAAGAGTAAGTGTTTTATAACATTATATAACGTTGTTATAAAACTCTGTTATAACATAATTCTTTAACTTTTATAAAATTCGATTAAAACTAAATATTTCAAAACTTGTTCGATTTTTATTAAACTTATTATCAAACTTTTTCAACTGAAATCTTGAAATTTAATGTTTTATTGTATTTTATAAAACTTAAAAATTGAATTTTATTGGGATTTTCAATTACTCATTTTTAAAATTTAAATTTTATCAATAAATATTTTTAAAAAATCCTAAAGTAAAAAATTAAAAAATCGATTTATTTTATTTTCAAATCTATTAATGTGAAGTTAAGTTGAAATTATAAAAATCGTATTTATATTTTTTATTTCATAAATTATAAGTATTTAATTGAAATAGATATACGAAATGTAATTTTAGGAACCGTTTTAGGAATATATTTGAATTCTGTTTTTTGCTAATATAATTGTTGGAATTAAATGATATTCCATTAATTCTATGACAATAATTGGAATTCAATTTAAAATAAAATTAGAATATCTACAAATTTATTTATTATTTAATGATATATTTATAAAAATTTTAAATTCTTTTATAAAATAATCTGATTTTAATAAAAAGCTAAAAATACTTTCTTCAGTTATATTTTAATATGGACAAATAATAAAAAAATTAAATATAAAATTTCAAATTAATACAATTTACCTTTATTACAAGAATAAAAAGAAACTATATTTTGTGTCCCAATACTTTGAAAACTTATTATAAAAGATATTAGTAAGTTTAAATTTTAAAGGAATTTTACAGTTTATTATGAATTTTTTGTTATAAATATTCTGTGTTCAACATTAATGAAAGAGTAAACGAAAAAACTAATATTTGCTTGTATTTACAATGAGTGATATATTATACTTTTTCTTTTACTTGAGAAATATAAAAATTCAAGTAAAATTATAACTTATTTTAAAAGAACAGAAAATATATTTACATGGAAGAAAAGTAAAATAAAGTAAGGTAAAAGTTGATCAAAATCAATATTATATTTGTTTAAAATAAGTTTGTATACATGTTAACGTATTGTATATGTAACTGAAAGTTAGACCTCTATATAGAGTTGTTTTGACGAGTTTTGAATTTTGATAGGCTAATAATTTTAATAGTTTGATTATATCTATTTTTGATAGGCTGATGATAGTAACTATCAAAATGCATTTGTGTTTTAATAATGATAATAATTTTTATCATTATCAAAAATAAAGGTCTATTTTACTTCCTTATTTTGATTTTGATAGTTTTAAGAAACTTCTATTTTGAGTTTAATTTGCTTTTAATAATTAGTTTTGAAATGATTTTGATTGTATAATAATTTTAATTGTTTTTTAGTTCACTTTGATTTTATTCAATGAGCTATTGGATTTGGGATGTCCGTCTGTCCGTCCATCTGTAGACAGGAGGCTTTTTTGACAACATTCTAGAACATTCTGGAACATTCTGGAACATTCTGGAACATTCTGGAACATTCTGGAACATTCTGGAACATTCTGGAACATT
>JAQIVF010000435.1:0-22734 GCA_034698365.1 Steganacarus magnus
CACAGATCGTATCGCGCGTTCCTTACAACCCATTCTGTGCGGATGTGTGGGCTATGGGTGTGGTTCTGTTCGCTATGCTTAACAACAAGTTTCCGTTTCATTTTGGTGACAATAAAGCGATGTTAGCCGAACAGAATGATTGGCCGAATCACGTCAAACAACGGTTTGTGAAGAGATTCTCGAATGACTGTCAAGATCTCAATGTAAGAATGTTTGCTCCTCGAGAGTCGAAACGGCTCACTGTTCGGCAGGTTTTGGGTCATCGATGGGTCGTCAGAAAAGGGAGATAACGGTAACACAACTCTCAAGTAACAAACAATTGGTGACAGTATTGTAGTGACCATTATATGCATATCACATCAATCAACACTCAATTTATTTTTATATTAAACTGAAGTCATATCCTAATTGTTATGCGATTTGTAGTAATAAATAAAAAAATAATGCTATAACTAAATTAGTTTTACATGTATTTAAACCCAAACTATAATTTGTCGAATTTAATTATCTGTTTCACGAATATATTAACTTAATTGAAAGCATTGACATTTAGTCTTTTTTGTGGATTTTACCGCTATTTAGAAAAGTTTTTATTTATTTTTTTAGCCGCTAAATATTTAACAGTTAAATGTTCTATGAATTGCTGTATAAGTTATGGAAAAGTTTTTAAATAATCATTTTATTGAATGTAAATGTATATTCATATAAAAGCATAAAAAGTATTGTCAATAATTTACTATAGAACGAAATAAATTAAAATTATTTTTAAAATATAAATTTGGTCATTTGTTTCAAAATATTGATTTTATTGTAAATTTGATGTTACATGTGGTAACTCAATAACTAATTTAATAAATTAAATGCACACTAGTTTTACATGTATTTAATGCAAATTATAAAACTCATATATTTCTTTAAAGTTTATTATCTAATTTTAACAATTTTGAATAATTTATAAATATTAAAACAGAAAAATGTTTAGAAAGTGTTAATAAATGTTGAATTATTTTTTGCGACAACAACAACAAAAAATGAGACAACAAACGATGAGAATTACTGCAATAATTGCCACCACAATAGCGATGATCACCCAAAGCGCCATTTTTTTGCCCATAATAGTGATGCCACACTTCGTCGATGAGCTCTTACTATACTCGGAACAGACATTGCTCTCCATTGAGCGGATAACACTCAACCGCACGCTATTCGTCTTTTCGATGTCGTCTTTCAGACACAATCTCTTTGCCTCAGTCTCCATGCAGTCAAACGATGTCCACGTATTACAGCACAGATCTTTGCGATCACTGCTTGATTTCAGCTTTCTTTGGTCTTTGCATGCATTGTACTTCGAATCTGATGCGAGAGATGGACAACCAGTGGTGAGTGTGTGCGAGAAATTTTTAAACGATTCTTCTATGAAGTCATAATTAGTGTTATCGCTATATCTTTGAACACTGACAGCATTTGTGCCTTTAATACCAAATGAATCGAAGAAAAGAATGGCACAAATAAACAATTTCAATGAAGATATTAAAACAAACGAATCCATTATTATTTAGGGATGATCTGCAGATTATTTAGTTTTAGATATGTTACAGATATGAAACAGATATTTTGCTTTTTTACTATTAATTTTTACTTGTATTATAATATACTGTAATTAAACTGTTATAAACTGAATCTGATTTGAATAAAGCTTTCAAACGTAAAATCAACTGAATGTAATAATTAATGTATTGTTGTGTTTGAGTTTTTTTTTTCAAGTGTGTTTCGCATTAAGACGGAACGCGAGACACGATATACAGTATTATGTATAAATTCGAACTACAGTTTAAAAATTTTAATTGTTGTCGCCTTAATGCGAAACTTACGATACTTATTATTGCTTTAAGTTACTTCTTGATTGCAGCGAACGTGTCAGCGAAGATTTATTCAAATTTAAAAACAATAAGAAACTTTAATTAAAGAACAAAAGCTAATTCAAAATTTTTCTATTTTATTTTCAAGAACTTTTTTCAATTAGGAGTTAGTTAGCCAGTAGTGCGGAATACAGAAAAAAGGATGCGATGCTTATATTCCATGCGCGCGAATACCAATAGGCGACACTTATTGATCCATATTCTAACTAAGAATATAAGCGCACTTTTACTCATCACTTCTATGAGCAAAGTTTCGGCAAAAAAAGAAGCAAAAATAAAATATGATAATAACTTTCAAACTGTAGAACTTCTCGCCAGAAAAGTTTCCTAAACTATTATGGATCCGATTTGGCTGTCAAAGAACGCGATAGGAGTAGAATCTAACTCTAGTAACACCACATTAATTGAGTTGCCAACTCTCGAAGCGTTATCCTCGCGATGGCAAGTCATCCTAATTGTTCTTTACTCGATTACTGCATTCATATCGCTTAGCAGTAATGTGATTACAATTGTAGTGTTAGTTAAAGGCGAGAGACTCTCCTCAGAACTTTGGAAATTTTTGTTTAACCTGTCGATATCCGACATATTAATGGCAACATTTTCGATACCATTCACGTACACCGTGTTTATGTTGGGTCGCTGGATATTTCCTAAATGTTTGTGTCCATTCGTTAACTTTGCTCAACTCTGCTCCATTTTTGTTTCGGTGTATACACTGATTGCCATCGGGATTGATAGGTATGTCCGTTCTATTACTAGCATTTTTATATAACGAAGTAATTATGTTTTGGATATCACTGTTGCATAAATAATGCGAAATAATATCATAAGCTTTTAATGCTATTTTCCCAAAACTTTTAACGACTATAAGCCGATTTTTGTTTGCAGAAATGTTTATCTTGTGATACATTTTTCTGTAGTCAATTGCATAATTATAACTAACCGATTATAAGGGTTATCAAGTCTTACAGTGCATAATAGTTTTGCTTAAAAAGTTCCAAACACAACATCAAACACTTAAAAAATATTTATTGCACTTTTATTTTTGTCGTTTGAAGTAAACAGTTTAATCTAATTTTATAATCCAGAAGTTTAGATACAATTTATGCAGAGTTATAAATGTTGAATTCAATATTACATTTTAAAAGTTTTTTGAACTTAACATTAGGTAAGCTTACAACTTTAATACATAAAAATTCACAGACAACATTAAAATTTAATGCATACAAAATAAGATTTTTTTGTTATTAAAATTCGCAGACCAAATTAAAAATAAATAGCACTTAACAAAAAAAATATGGTAATTACATACAGAACTTGTTTCTTAACAGAATCTAAGCGATTATTTAGGTGTTCAGACACTTAAACAGTTTTCTTATCAAAACAACTTTACATAATGTAATTTGATTTGAATAATTTAGTTTTATGCAAATTTCTAAATTAATATAACGCAACTTAATTTTGTTCGTTGAAACGAAAAATACAAGACTGAACGTATTTTTGTTGCGTATTGAAAAAAATTTAATGTGTTTACTATGCCCAAAAAAACTGGTATTATTTTTTTCTCTATTTCTTTCGTCTTTGCGGTTAAGCAAAGGAAAAAATGAAATAATCAATATTAATCCTAATGGCCATATCAAAACAAAACTTAATAAATATCTCAATTATTAGTTGCCTATTTCTCTCTAAACGAACAAAAAAATGATTGAAATGCGACAACAAAAAACTTTTTTCCTAACTTTTATAATATAATTTTATCACTAATTACAAGCAATGCAATTTTACTGTAAATATATTTTTCTGTATAACGTCTAGTAGAATCGAAGTTGTGATTGATTTATTGTCTTGTGATTACAATAAAACCGAATATTGTTTACAATAAAAATGAACAAATATATCTATTGCTAGAATTAAAGTTAGAAAAAAGGTTTCGATAAAGTTTAGTATCGAAATTTTTTACTGGTTTTTTTCCTTTATTTATTTTGTAATATTTATCTTCTGAATGAATAAATTTAGTTTTAAACAATATCTAGTCAAGTAATCTAGTAATAAATAAAAAGTATTTGTGACATTCTATTTTTATTTAAATCACACGTCTGATTGAATAGACAAACGTCAAAAGTAGAACGCAAATCAAAACGCAATCTATAGAATAATAAACAGCTTATACAGTATTTTAAAGTGAAAATAATAAACAGTGTATATTTTAAAGTGAATTGTCAACCGAAATGAATAAAAATAACACACGCATTAGTATTTACTTATTATTTAAAAACGAGCCGTTTGTCAACGCTTTAATTTGACACGAGAGCATTAGAGTAGAACTTTCGAGCAAAAAAATAAATAATCACTACTATAATAACTTACAGTTTGTTGCGAAACCCTTGAAATTATCTTAGAATATTCATGACCTGATTGTGAATATTGTCAAGAGGTTTATCGCAATTGCATAATGGCATGAAAATATTCGCGGTATCCATACCGCTCAGTGGAAATATAAATAAAAAGTTTCAAGTCGAGTGTATATTCTAATGAAATTTCATTCAAGTAGTTCAGTAAAAAATAAACACAGCTTTAATGAGTATTTACGATTATAGCAATTTCGACTGTGTCTCGGTTACAATATTAATAGTTTTCAACAAAAAATTGATTACAAACATAATTTTTTGAGATGTACTATAATTCATATATTAATTTAATAGAATTCAGGTAAAAGCGGTGATAAAAATGTCTTTAGAGAAAATGTATATGTTTTGTGCTTAATCAATAAAGAAGATAGAATTTTCAATTTGCTAATACAAACTTACCAATGCTGTTAAAATTACATATTAATTTCATTTTCATAATATTCGTGTTCGGGTTTTGACTCAGGTTCCTAAATCCACTTTTATTCGACCACTAGAAAGCACTTTGTATGATATATGAGTGAGCTGTTGGCAACTGCTTATCTATTAATATATTCAGATCATTTTCACTTGTTGTATATAGTAAAATACAGCTGAGAATGACATTTAAATATTCTCTACAGAGTAGTTGTCATTTATACGTATCGAGCCATCTCTGACTGCCTTCCAAAACGAGCAATATATAAATATATCTAAACCTATCCTCTAAATTGGCAAATATTAAGAAAGTATGAGAAACTTTTGCTATCAACTGTAAAAAATAGGTTTTCGATTACAATACCTGCTATACTTCTACAGTAGTCGAGTTAAAGTAAACTATTCGGTCGTTTTCTTTTGAAGCGCCTGAGAGTTTTATACTGCGAGTTAATAAAATATACAATAAAGTGTTAATATAATTACTTATTGGATGTGTTTCGGCGGCGAATGCATGTTTTACCTCAATAGCTCGCTTATAGCGTTAAAGCAAATTAAAAGAGTTATATGTCACAAATTACAAAAGTTGCTGTAAATAAAAAAATATAAGTTGTGAGTGTGTGGCAAAATGATAAAAAATCAATCTCGCAGTATAAGAGGTGCTCAAATGTTTCGATTTAATTCATTTGTTTATCTAACACTCGTGTACCTCAACTGTGCTCAACAATTATAACCGTTATAAGCATGCTATGCGTTGATTCCGACCAAAAATAAGTTAAGCGCTTTAGCAAACTTTGCGCTAACGTTAACACACTAATAAAATTTTTTTTCATCTTTCAAACAAATGAATTGCGGCTTTGATATTAAAGCACTGCTAGATTAAACACCAGCTAAACGCGTGTGTTTTCTAACAACATGTGATAATTTTTGCACACCACTTCTTAATAGCCATATACTGTACATACGAGCGTTAGTTAGTTAGCTGAGCATCCAATACGGTATACAAACAAAATAAGTGAAAAATATTTTTACTGTACCATTAAATAGAATCATAATAATTAATATAAATATATATTGGTATATCAAAAGGAAAAGCGATATCGAGAGCGTAATCACGTTTATTGCTCGATCGCACATAATTATTGATCTGTTATCTCTTCTTCTTCTCTTTTTCTCTTCTTTTTTTATTTTGCGGCTATTGTTAAAGATATAGATAGTCAATATATACACTGACAACCCATCTATAAAGTCTGTGTGCGTATAAAAACCAATTTCTCTCTCGATTTCGATTTCATCAAAATGTGTTAAAACAGATTCCTGTTTTTAAGTGCGTTAAAGATTTTTTTCTCGAGCTATTTTTGAAAGGAAACAAATAAATATAAAAACGGATGAACAAGCAATAAAGTCGTACAAAAGTTTGTTTTTAATCAGCAAAATAAGTTTAATGTCGAGGAAATAAATAGAAATCAAATAAAGCAGTTGAACGTGAGAGCAATCTTTAGAAAATACAGTTTAAGTAGAGAGCGGAACATTATTAGCGTTTTGCGCACACAATCCCGAAACGAAACCGTAAACCATTAACACTAAGCTTATCAAATAAGCGTAATGTATGTTTTTTTATCGTCAATTCTTTTAATACAAAATTCGTCATCATTTAAACAATTTACGTCACTAATAGTAATACTGCTGATGCAATTTGTCATTTGGCAGTTGACCCACAGAAATCCAATTATTCATAAATCCTGTCTCTCCGCCATTCAAATGTTGTGAGTCAAGGACACAAAAATTTGAAAAGACTTAAGTTTTCACAATAGTTAAAAAATTGTGCTTCATCTGCGGTATAGCTTGGGTATGCGGTAGAAAACATTTATTTAAAACCAAAAAATTACCTTTTAAATCCAATAACGTTGACCAGATTTTGAGGAAACATCAAATTTTGGAACACACATAATTTTAGTAAATATTTCATTTCGATTTTCTCCAAAATTCTGAAATTTCTGAAATTGAAACCGTCTAATCTCAAAGAGAAATATGATTTTTTTTTCTTAAAATTGTAACATGCGTCCTATCAATTAAGTGTTGCATCATATTATCCGGATTTTAAATCTTTAAATCAAACAATCAAATGTCAATAGTAAAAGTTTAAATGTAAACAACAAGAAAATTAGAAAATTTTCTCAGAATCAAACTTGAATTAAAGTCGAAACTGAAGATCAAAATTGAAAATAATGATATCGTGTTTCAGTGTAATAATAAATAAGTTGATAGAATGTGCGGAAAATGTGTTTTTTTTTATAAATTGATACAAAATATTGTATTGTATTATATTTTGAGATGACATTTATAAAGTAATTTTCATTATAATTATATATTTCTAAAAAAATAATTGTTATTTAAATTTATGTCCATTCCTATGATAACACAAGAGTTAAATATTTATTAGTCTATGAGTTTATACATGTTTATATTATAAACTTATATTACAAATATTTATTTTATATTTAGTTTTATTGTAAAATATACACACAAAGAGAGAAAAGTTTATAATAAATTTCTAAAATTATTATCGCGTTTATATTAGAGTTGTTGACACATCTAATTTATTTTCAAAATTTGAAAAAATTATATATTTTTTGCAGAAACTTGAACACACATTCAAATAAATAACTAAAAAGCAAACAAATTATAAAAAATTTATTTATATAATATGATTTTAAGAATTGAAAAATGAGTTTTTCAGTAACCCCGTGGAACAGAGCACTAAATTTTTCTTTAATTAATGAATAATTTCACGACAGAGGCTAATTAATTATTATTTTTCAGTTTTTTATTATTTATTATTCTTCAGACTAATTTGTCGCTTTATTGCTTAAAAAGTAATGTTCAAATTAGTGTTGTTGATTTTGAAATTTTACTTTACTTTACTTTTGCTTTTGCTTTCGTTTAAAATTTCAATTTTGATTTTCTTTTACTTTTGATTTTTAATTTAATTTCAATTTTAATTGTATTTTACTTTTGCTTATAACATATTTTTTCATTTTAATTACTTTTGCTTTTACATATAAAATCTTTTAAAACGTTTTACTTTTAATTTATTTTTCAATTCTATATTTCAATTGTATTTTACTTTTTCTTTTGAGTAAAATATCAATTTTACTTTACTTTTACTTTACTTTCAAATTCATTACAATTTTAATTGTATTTTACTTTTACTTGCAAATTTTTTTTTAATTTAAATAACTTTTGCTTTTACTTCTCATTAAATTTTTAATTTTGATTTACTTTTACTTTTAAAGTTTAAATAATTTTTTACTTTTGATTTTACTTTCAAAAGTAAATACAACACTAGTTCAAATATATGTCTCACTATAGATTTTCCCTTCTATTAATATTGCTTTCATCACAATTACTAGAGATATAACTCAGATTTTTGTTCATCACGATATTATATTAGTTTTATATCGATAATCGATAATTATTGTCCTGTGAACACAATACAAACTCAGAGCGGCCTCAATAACTGACAAAAATAATAATGAATCTGTTAAGAATAACAACAAACTTTTGCTGCGTTTTTGTGGAGAAACTTTCAAAAAAAAATTCTATTAATAATATAATGCAAAAAAACATCAAAATTTGACATCCAAACACCGATAAGAAGACTTTAGCAGCACAAAAAACTCTAATTTAATCAGAAAACCATACAATGACCTATACAACCAAAGTTAATGGAAACTACCAGACAAGTTCGGTCTAGAAAAAAATATAAGCTGCCAGACATAAACTAAATTTATATATTTTTAGTTTGCAATACGCAACAGGTTTAACTTTAAAACCGTACATTTAGTTTACATTAAAGGAATTTATAAAAATTATAGCTAAAAGGTTTATTTAGCCATAAAACATATGCATTAATCTATATTCTATTTTTAACTATGGGTTTATCTAGGATTTAACAAATGTATGTGCTTTATTGAATAAAAACCATAAATCTCTACTAAAATAACGTGAGATTAGATTTTTTTTGCTCAAAAATCCATTAAAGGCCAATATGGTAGTGAAAACTGTTTACAAAATTATCTTGTCTCATTTAACATTTATTTCTGCAGATAAAAAAGTATGACAAATCGTGAACTAATAAATAAAAACAAGAATCGTGCACTTTTTTTATATAGTGAACCTTCAGGGAGTACACAGTCGGTGATAGCCTTACTGCGAACTGGCGGTTATAGGGAATCTTAAAACTTTACAAAATGAGACCTCATTACACATTTTACTCTTGTGTTACCGTATAAATTTCCTCTCATCTTTTAAGACGAAATTTTTTTATTACAAATTCAATAGTTGGCGGCAGCATTTCGATCATGAGCGCGGAAAATGCTTGGCGCTTAAATCAAATATAAAACACTCACGATTTATGTTGAGAGCTTATTTATTTAAGAATTTGTTTAGCATAATAAGTCTGTTTATGAATAAAATATCGGAATTATATCTGATTAAATCTTCTTCTACAGCGTCAGTGAGTGTGTGTATGTGATGTGTGTAAAAACAAATTTTCACTTTCACCACAGTTATGATCAATAATAGCACACAGAGTTTGCCTGTAAAATCCCGGAAAAAAAGATGAAAAATTTGTTTTGAATACTTTTAAATATTTTATTTTTACGCTATTCTATTATTTAATTTAAATTTACATCACTGACTCCCAAATATTGTATGACTGATAGAACAAGTGATGCGGCAATGAATTTCTTCGGGGAAAAAATAATGGAAACTCTATTTTAACTTTATTTTAGACTAGTATTTTTGTATAAATATCTTTATTTTAATCTATGAATAGAAAGTATAAATATGTATGAACCATGTAAACATCAAGTATCCTGAGGTTTATTGCCTTAAAAATCACAGTTGATATCTTCATAACCTTCGATACCATTATTTTGTTAGAAAATAAATGGAAACAAAATTCAATAAATACTGATACGGAAACTCCAATAATAATAAGTTATATTAAGTTACTAAAGCATAATCAAATCTCGTTTCTTAATACAGCTTAACTACAATAATAGAGTAAATTGGTATCGATATAGGAAATGGTATTTTTCAAATTACCATCGTTTATATATATATCGTATGTTATATACGATTTAATTTAAGTATTCTTACATAATTCTTAAAGCCATAACGGGTGAATGCTTAAATTTTGTACCGCAGTTTGAATTGGCTTACGATATAAACATTTATGCTAAATAATAAAAGCTAATAATGATAATATTCACACTCAAAAGCTCTCCCTCACTCTCACTCTCACTCTCTCTCTCTCACTCTTTCACACACACAAACATAATAGAAGTTCCTTATTATTGATTTCAATTTTTCCAAATGCTTGCTCTATGTTAACGTTTTATCACCATTTAGCAGACATTTCTCACTTTAATATGTGTGTATTATGCTCACGTATATTCATTAGCCATACGAGAGCCAATTGATCACTTGCTTTACTATTACGGCGTGTGTGTGAGTGAGTGTGTGAGTGTGATATCAATTTCGATCTGTAGTGGAAAAAAGTGCGTTCACCTCATTCTTCCCAATGAAATATTATAATGATGTCAATTATTAATGCCGTACACCAGCGTTATTGAGTTAGAAACTCATTAACGGTTTGTCTTTCCTTTCTATCAAATCTGTTTTGAGATGTTAGAAACAGATTGTTAAAAATAATGATAATAAATACTGAAAAGTTTTTTTGTTAAGTTCAATCCAATTTAATTGACAATTTTTTAAATTTTCATTAAATTTATTCAGTCATTCGAGAACTTTTGTGATTATTTAAATAATGCAAAAATAACAGTAATAAAAAGTTTTTTGAGTAAGTTATTGACCAGTAGTTAACTAGTTATGTGTGTTGTTTCATGAATTTCAATTATATTTTTTGCACGCTTCGGATCAAACTAGAAATTTTAATGTAACGTCATATATGTGTCGCTTTAAATAACAATAGGGGAGAGGGAGAGGGAGAGAGAGAGAGGAGAGAGAGAGAGAGAGAGAGAACTAAAGTAAAGTCTCTCTATTTGGTTGAGTTGAGAGGAAACTAAGTATCACTTTTTTCTCTTTTTATATCACTCTTCAATGATTTTATTTTTTGAGAAGAATTTTTCTAAAAAGCTAAGTGTAAGCACTTTATCATTTTATGATCACAAATCTTAATTATATTTCTTTTGATTTAAAGCGTTTATGCATACCATGATTAATAACTTGCAGACCCTATTGTTATTATGATCATTATCGCGATAATATTTTATGCGAAATTATTATATAGTATGCAAGAATTTTTTTACTCGAATTTAAATTACACTTAATTAAACTTAAGGGCAATTCTTCTTATCCGAACCCGTACTCGGAATCTTTCACATATGTGTTATAGAATGTAAAAATTTTAAAATAAATTTCTTTTGTTCATTAAATAACCTAATTAGATGTATTGTTTAATTTTCACAAAAAAAACTTATTCCAGAATTAAAATGTCAATTCTGAAAACTTGAGATTAAAGCTAATTAAATAGTTTGCTGGTGTATTATATTGAAGAAGCGAAAATTTCGGTTTTAAACGAAAATTTCGGTTTTAACCGAAAATGTTTTTAAGGGTAATACACATAGTTACACTCCGCTCCAAACCTTTAGGTCTATCACAAAAATTCTATTTAGTTATCGAAAGGTCTATCACAAAAATTCTCAAAATTCTTCGCGGTGTTAAATCTCATCAGATTTAAAAGACAATTTTTTATCATTTTGGTCAAAAATTACAAGGGTCTCTAAAACTCATCGGATTTAACCGACAATGTTTATCTCGTTTTTTCTAGGGGGGTTCACACCCAGGCAAGACACCCACTGTGTAACTACGGTAATACATTAAACTTAGGTTAGACAGAATAAAAAATAGTTTACTTTACAGTTATAATGACTCAAACTATATTTTTATTATTAGAAAATTTTTTCTTATGTGTATAATTTTTAAATCAACTAAAAATTCAAGAAATCGTATTACACAGTTGATAAATTCGATAGTAAACCACTTTATTGAAAATTTCGCGCACATGAACACAAATTTAAAAAACATTAATTTATATTGAGGTCATGCCATCAGTTTAATGTACTGTACTGTATAATAACTTATAAGTTTCAAAAACATATTCGGGATTAGCATTTATTTTCGGTAACATTGATGCTTTAATGTAATACTGTATAATTTGTAATTTTTCTAATATTTTTAACCGAAAATTTATGAAACATTCCAATACTTCGCGAAGTGTTTGTTTAAACAATGTTTTCCTTTTTTAAATTATTCAAAAATTTTCTTTATTTTCATTATATTTGCTTTTAATTAAATTATCACGTGTTTGGTTCTAAATGGTAATTTTCGCAGCCAGTGATGAGCGTAATTATTGTTGGCTAACTTTATCTCTAATAAAAATTAGCCAATAATAATATAGAGTGTGTCATAATAATGGTGGGCTTATTTACGCTCGAAGAACTCGCTGTATTTATTTATCTGTTCATTTTAATTTTACAAGCTATTAAGCATTTTGTCAAATATTTAGTCCTAACGTTTTATCCGAGGATTTGCGAAGTAAAGGGAGAGCTAATAATGTTTATACTGAATGACCAAATTCTTTTAAACGTTTTCTAGTCTTGTAAATCTGGCTACATTTTTCAAAAGATTTAGTTTCAGTCTTTTCTATAATAATGTATCCAATATATTGCCAAAAAGAGGCAGTTTATTGCAACGCTTTAATATCTATTGATTATTATAAAACTTAAAAGTGTGTCGATTTTTATTTTTATTTTGGTTAACTACGTTTTATTATAAACATTATAATTATTGTTAATTAAGTTTTTAACTATGGTTATAATAATTATATAATTATATTTATAGAGAAATTAACAAAAATATAATTAATTCTGTGATTAGTATAGTTATTATCAGAAACCTGATTATTTGGGTCTAAATTTTGGTAAAAGGGTAATTGGACCAAAATGTATTAAGTTAGGGTAAAAAGTGTACAAAAACTATACATAAGATAACTAAAAAAATTATGATATTACAAACTTGTTACGAGTGAAAATTTTTTAAAAAGTTCATCAATTGAATTCATGCTTCTTATAAAAAAAACTGATGAAAATTGAAAGACAATTATTTGAAATTATTTGAGTTTTAAAGGTATTTTTAGTCAAAAAACAAAATATTTACATAAGAGTGGCATGAATCGCATCAAACTAAATATTTGCACACTTTTATGAGCAATAAATTCTGAAATGATGTGATAAAGGTCACGATTAGGGTCATCTTGAGTTAATGTGAAAATTGGTGTGAAATTAGGGCTACCGAGTAAAACAATCCAATCTTTGATTTAACTTTCTTAAAATATGAATTTAACGTGAGTGCCAAATCTCACGCTAAGCTCGGAATTATATATAAATTTACATAAAATTGGGAACAGAATATTTGCTTAATATAAATATAATGTATTTTTAAAGCATCTAAATTCACTAGAAAACAAGACCGAAACAGTCATAATAGAGCTCACTATTTTAGGTAAATTAAATTTGTATTGTTATGATTGTTTAATAAGTGTTTTAATCACTGTTAAATACTTTATTTTAAAAATACAATAATTTTCTGAGATTCAATATGTGATCTTATATAACCACCAAAATCTCAAATTATTCCCAAATAACAATTAAATTTCCGAATTTGTTTTCACCAAAAATCCGGAATCTTGTGATTATTGAGCCTTAAACATTTGTTTAATTAGATTTTATAGATTTTCACCTGAATCACCAAATTTTTACTGTCAAGATTAAGCTATAAAAACGTTCTATTTATCGCCTACGATATGTCATTCTAAAAAAATCATTTTTACTATTGTTATTTAAGGAACTTCTAAATCGGTTCGCATTTACGAAAACACACATATTTGCAATGCCATTTCACTATTAACAACACACAACTTACATTCAATTCTTAAATACATCAAAAATTCTAATTTTAATTTGAAATCATTTTGACTAAAATTTACATTTACATCTGCGGTATTATATTTTTATATTTAGAATTATTTTTTAAATATAAGCTTATCTTCAAATCCTTATAATGTTTCAAATTTTTCCTCTTTTTTATCCTTCTTTACATTTTCATGACAGTTGAAGTTACGCTCGCTTATCGTACAGCTTCTTGAGCTTTAATAATAATGTTTTGTTATTCAACCAATTAACAAATGATTCGCGAAAAATGCTGCAAAACTTATTATAATTATCGCAATTAAGTTGGTTATGTACGTGTATATGTGTACCAGAAATGTTTACGATAATAATAATCATGAATTTGAAGAGTCTATTTGTGTTTCGAAATATCTTTTGATTTTTTGAGTTTTTTTTTATTTTTATTTTTTATATTTCTGTCAAAGAAACATTTTTAAACATGTTATCTAATTTCGAAATAAAAAATTTAGACCCAAAAGAATTGAAGAATGATTTTAGTTAGAAAAAAATATCTTAAGCTTATTTATGTATTCATGTATTCGAATTTGATATGAAATATATTTTTGAAAAGAAAACTTTTCAAAGAACAAAGTTTTTTGATTATTTTGAAAAGAAAATACTAGACAGAAACAAAATATTTTTTTTCAAAAGCCACAAATTTTATCTTATATCTACGTTTACATCGCTTTTTATTAACGTAAATTTAATTGATTAAGATTTTATCATACAATTTTTTTCTCTTTATACTTTGAGATAATTAGTTTTGCCAAAAATTTACGAAATGTAAATTATTTAATTTAATAAAATTTGATTTCATAAATCTTCAATAACGTCTGTTGTTATGTTTAAAATTTGTTTCTTTCGAAATCTCGAAAGTCTAGTTCGATTGGTTTGCCCAAAGTGAGGAACGCTATAAGTGGTGAATACGCGAGACTTAAACCTTTGGACGGACTGACCACAAACGCGTTCTGAAGAGCAAAGCTCGAGATCGGATCAATTAAATCAAACAACGAATTTGATTTATTAAATTTATTTAATTGATTGGTGACACGCTTAGTGGCACACAATTTAATTTCAAAATCGCTTTGCGATAAAAGTATTAAAATTTTAAAATAAAATAAACGCTTTTAAACGTACAAAATTTATTTATTAATCTTCTCTTAAAGAGAGCTAAAATACAAGTGATTAGAAAACAGGTAAGTATAGATTATTGAACTCAAAAATTAGTAATAGTTTTTATAATAGCATTTTTAGTGTTTTTACGAATAAAGTTTAAATGAATGTTTTATAATAATGAGTAATTATGCGTAATGTTTGAGGACTGCGTGCCTCAAAAGTATGTGTTTTACACTAAATTTATCCGAATCGGTATTATTAATCATATGAAGCGCTGAAAAGTTTTACACGATAGTCGCACTGCTTCCGAAAAAACCACTTTGCAATTTTGCAGCAGCACTTGTAGAACTCAATATAAAAACAGAAGCCGATCATCACTCAAAATCGAAACTTTTTAACATTACATTTCTGATACATTAGCGGCGCAAAAATACGGTATAGATTTTATCATTAGAGAATGATTAATGAAACAAGTGTTTCGTTAAAACGACTTTTCTGCCTTAAATAACGCTTCTTTGTGGCAACTCTACTACTATGTTAAGAATATTAACAGCCAGTGGTGCTAAACTGTCACAGCGCACACAATGGAAACAAATGATACGATGCTTGTATACTGTTTTTTGTTTGATATATTTTACACATTGAATAGATTTTTTATTATTTTTACTCTGTGTTTATACAATAGATTATTCTTAAAAAAACATGGCTCGACCAAATGGCTTGTATTTTTCAAGTCATTTGTCACTCAGAGAGAGAATTTTTATATTGATCTGTTTTTATGGTACGAAGTGTATAACGAATAGTTGATAATCTCTTGTTCACCAGTCATATCTTATACTGCTGTTCCAGAAGTGTTTGTTTATTGTTTTTTCAAGATTTTTTTCAAGTAATTTCTTAAACAATGCCGAATTAAATTAAACGAAATTAAAATTTAAAACTTTATTATTTTAAAAATTACTAATTATTAGCTCACTTTATATAGATAAAGGCGAGTTTATGGATTTGACAATGTCCGTCTGTCTGTCCGTATGTTCGCAGTACTCTAACCGAATATATCTGCAAACCTCCTAAGTCCAAGAAGTCTTACACTTCCTCGCTATATCTTAATACTTGATATCATACAAGTTAGATCTTAATAGATTTATTAGCTGTCACGTTCGAATACTGTATTAATATGAGTAACAATGCGATAAAGTAATAATTATTAAATCCCTTGTTGCACGATCTTAACAATACTTAAGAAAGTGAGCTCTATTATGAATGTTCCGGTCTTGTTTTAAATTTCGTTTCACCAATATTCTCTTTATTTAACACTTCATGATATATGATACACTCAGTGATACGAAATCTTTTAAAGTTTTTTCTTATTCATTCGAAGTGTTACACGTTTATATGACATAAAAGATGGAATATTAAGGTATCAAAGAATTTATGTGACGCTAGCGATACTTCCTTTTTGCTTGATGTGTCATATTTTACCGAATATATGTACAGCATATAGTTTTTAATAAATTTCATAGAGCTTTTAGGATATCAAATGCCAATAACTTTATTCAATGGATTAGACATAATATATATTCGAAGTATTCTAAAGACCTAGTATTGTGTGTCACATTATTTAATTTATGAAAATCTCTGACAGGAAGTCGAAGAAAAAACAAATTTTTTTGGATATCATGTCTAGACATGTTATAAAAAAGGAAAAAATTTGCATTAAAATAAGTTAGAAAAATCTGGTGTTTGTTTTTAAAAATTTTTTATTATAAAACTTTTTTAGATGAAAAATAACTTCGTTGAATGTTGGTTCGAAAATTATGTCCTAAAATTACAACGTAAAATAAAACCTATTTTTATGAAATATTTATTTTTAAAAATTCTTATAAAAATACATTTTTCGCATATCCTTTTAATAAAAGTTTTTTCGCAATATGCTTTGAAAATATGTATTCGAACTATTAATAAATTTTATTTCATGAAACTTTCAGATAACCCGCAGAAGAGAGAATAAGTTTCATGTTCAAAAAAAATTTCAATGCTGTCATACCAATCTCCAGAATCTCCAATACTCGGAGCGAGCACTTCAATTGATGTGCTTTTAACTTTTTTGAGAGTTTTAGGCAAAAAAAAGAGTATAGATGCGGCAGCGTTTGAAATATATTCGAATTTATCAAAATTTCTACAAATTTATTAAAATTACTAACACCAAATTTTGATGGAAAATAGCTCATATTATCAAATTTCTTAACTGTATTCTCTGGTAAACGTCGTTAAATTTCTATGCTGATAAATCGTCGAAAATAAAAAATTTTTTGACCTTATACTGTGTCTCTGACTTGCGAGAAACCACCAGCTTTTATCAATAATAGGTCTCAAGATTAGTAAGTTTATATAATCTATATTTATAAGCATTTGATTACTTAAATGAATGATTTGGTCTCGAAAAACTAGCTTACGCTTCGGGTATTTGCGCTTTCAATAGTATGACAGTTTAGTAACATATGTTATCTCTTCACGTAATCCCTACCAAAAGTAAAACCTTAATGTGTTAAACATTAGAAAAACTAGTCGAATTCAATGCGAACTTTGCACTCAATAGCTCTTTAGTTGAAAATGATTTCTCTTAAAAGCTATTAGCGCTTATCTTAAAGCCAGCTCTTGCTGGTGCGCTTATGTGCTGTGCTGGTGGCAGTGGCGGTCATTTAATTATATAAACTTGGATGCGATCCGCAGTTATAGTACAATCGATAGAGAATTTCGAGACAAAATCGAATATAGCGATCGATCCGAAAAAATCATAAAAATGTTGTTTCGATTTTTTTTCATTGCTGACTCACAAATATTTGGAACCACATCCCTCATCCAACAAGTTTTATAGCAATAATTTTGTCACCGAAAAATAAAAAATTTAGCCCTAATAGCTACACTAAATATTAATCTAAATTCATATGAAAAAAATCATAAAAATTTTGTAACTGAAAAACATCTATTATAAATCAATCACTTTCACTAGAAATTTCTCAAACCGCCAATTATTGTTACTGAACTGCAGATTATAGAAAAATATTGGTGACACACTGTAATCAATCAGAGAATATAGAAACGCCGAAGGATTGCGATGTATCGAAACTCTGTAGTTTATTTTAAATTCAAACCGCTCGTCACACTCGCTGTAGACTCACTTTCGAGAGAGAAGATTTTTTTTAATATCTTCTTTTTTAGGTGCTCTGGCACTGATAGAGCAAAGATTAACTTACACAGCATTATTCATTTTCTCTGTTCTCTGCGATAGCGAACTCGACTCGTGAGTTAAATATAAATCTTTGTATAAAATTTATAAGATGATACTCCGTAAGATTTATCTATATTTTATTTTTTTAAAAGAAAAATCAAAATCAATATTTTTATTCAACGAACCTGAATAAACGCGCAAAACTGAAACAAATATTATTTTCGAGTTTGTGTATCGGCTCATGATTTCGAGTCCGTACACTTTTCTCAGTGCTTTGTTACGCTTTATCGCCATTTGGGATCTAATCAAAAGTTATTTAGTTTTTCTTTTTATTATACTGCGACTAAATGTGAATTTAGAAAAGAGAAGAAAAAGTTTTTCTTTTTCTTTGCATATTAAGGAACAAAAATAAAAAATTAATGCAAAAATAAGTTATTTGCGTAGTAAGTTACTGACATATTTTTTAAAACTACTTTATTTTTAGATATAACCCATGATTAAAATTGAAATTCACAATTGTTAAGAGAAAAAAAAGTTATAATAATACAAAGTATCATCGTTTCAGTTGAATTATGCACTAACAAAACAATTGCTATAATAATGCCATAATTTCCAAACATTTTTTTACAACCTCATAAAACTGTTCACAGTCCCATGATTGCAATAAAACTTTCAGTTTTTATCCATTGATTTTTGAGATTTTTTCTTATGGATGAGCGCGCGCTAACAAAGGAAACTAATCTATAAATTGAAGCGCAACACATAACTTTGCTCAAAAAATCTATCGGATTATTAAACCGAATTCTTTTTTTATGCAGTTTAGCAGTCAAACAATCGCGCACACCTGCACACACACACACACACACACACACACACAGACACACAATTCTTGAATTGCGTAAGCTTTTTAAGTGTTTGGCATGTGATCAAACCAAATAAGAAGAGTGTGTCCACCTTTTTTTTGTTGCTTCAAATTTCAATTCATTAAATAATTCTCGTATGAAAGATTTTTCAGGAAATTGAATCTTTTTCTTTGTGTTCAGTTCACAGTATCCATTTAATAATTTTTAGATCACTTTGAAAAAAATTGAGTTATTTGATTTGAAGTTTGTGTGCGTTCACAGTTTTTTTCTTAATAAATGGATTTTTTTTGCATTGTTTTATAATAAAGGGTTTTGTGATCAAAGGGTTTTTAATAAAAAAATTCAGTGATAAATAATTGTTTTTGATTGAGATTTTATTTAGAATCAAATTGAGCTCATTTATAAATGTTCATTCTTGTTTAATATTAAAAGTGTGAACACTTTTTTTTCAAAACAAAATTTTTAAAAAAATTTCAAATTAAAAATATCACGTAAGCACAAAGCGTATTATAAAAAAAGCAAAAAATAAAAATTTAATTTATATCAATATAATAAAAAGTTTCTCCGAGATTTATATAAGACTTTGCTACGAACCTTGACTTTCTCTAAAACCTTTGAGACTATAAAAACCTTTATTACTTATATTGAGTGATTTTTAAAATAAAATGCACTCGCATTTTAATGGTGCATCACAAATCTGAGATATAATACTTAGTGCACATAAACAAAACATGTTTTTACGTGAGCCAATATCGACATTATTGAAAGTTTAATTCAAGTTTTATATTTCATTATTCTGTACAATGCATACCAATAATATGTAACTTTCAAAAACTTTTTGTAAAAGTTAATAAAATGTACGCCACATGTTTTCGAAACACATACACACACACTGAGACAATATTATTAATGGCATTGACAGGTATAAATTGTTTAGCGGTATGCGATTGTTCAAAAGTTTTAAAAGCTTTATTCCAATAAACAAAAAAATTTCAATCCGAAGTTTCTTATGGAAACAGTGCTTATTCAGTGTTTATTATTGCAGTTTCCGGCTATGCTTTGATATGCTATATCTAGAAACGCAGTATTTTACTGGCGAGAACCAGGAAAGATAAATAAGTTGCAATTTATTTTTCTTTCTTGTGTATAAAAGATTTCCAAACGCGTTTAGAATCATTTCCAATCGAGAATGAAAATAAATCTAACCTATTCCTCAGGTCATTGTATTTTATGAAGTGGAGATGAAACGTTACTTCCAAAAAAAAGTTAAGTGGATATCATATGATACTGGACTGTAATATGTGAAGTGCATAAAGTTTGCATTTCTGATTTCGATTGTTGAGAAAAGCGATGCACAAAAACTGTGTTGAAGTTGAGCCTTGACTCACATTTTGTATTTTTATGCACAGATCACGTCACAAGTATTCGAGCTCAACTGGAATTTGATACAATTTAAATTTTCTTGATTTTTTTAAAAAAGATTTTCGAATTTTTTAGTTGTTTATTATTCGCAATTTAATTGAATTTTAGACATAATTTTTAATTTTTCTTGAATTATGCGTAGCTTCCAGTTTAAACCATAGTTACACAGAGCTTGCCCAGGGTTGACCCCCCCCCAAATAAATCGGGATTTTGAAAAATTGTCGTTTTAATCCGATGAGTTTTTGAGACCCCTATAATTTTGTCCAAAATTCGGAAAAAATTGTCGTTAAAAAAAAATTGTCGTTTAAATCCGGTGAGATTTTGACCCCCCCCCTTCGAATTTTGAGAATTTTTGTGAGAGGCCCCCTAGAGGTTTGTAGTCTGTGTAACTATGGTTTAAACTCAATCACTTTAAAGTATTACACGAAACTATAGTATGGAAAATGAGACATTTTAATTACCGTGGAATCGAAATCAATAGTGTTCACCATTTCATCATTAGTCTCAGCAAAGTTTAATTACCGTACTCTGTTCTATTAATAAAATAATATTTAATTGGCGAAAAGTGAAAAATTATTCCATATTTGCAATAATTAATTAATTAAGAGTCAATCTTGCCTAGAATTTATTAATTATGAAATTTTTAATCACATAACCATAGACACAGTAAACTCAAAAGCATTTTTCACAGAAGATCACACAGAATAATAGGAATAAACCCTTTTTGATATTAATTTTGTTTAAATATTATAACAGTGCTGCTATCATTGTACGCAATACTTTTATATTCGAGTAGAAATGTTAGATTCATTAATGATTTATATATATATATATTTGAGTTTAGCAAACCGTTGACATCAAACGTTTATTCTAGAGTATATATCCCTTATAAATTAAGCGAGAATATAACATAAATTGTTAAGTTCAAGCGAAAAAATTCGAAGCACGAAAAAACTAAGCGCAAGAAAACAATGAATTTTATTCCAATTTTCTTTCGCAATAAAGACTATTCGGTCATCAGTCCGAAGACAAACAGAAGAAAGAAAGAAAGAAATTTTTCGGCGAATACACACGAACATAAACGCACTCATATATTAATTCATAGGTTAAAAGTCTAATATCGGTAATGGGTTGTAAAAAACTTTTTAAGTAACAAATTGGTAAATCGCTCTTTTTCGCAAACGAATTGCGAAACTTAAGTTTAGACATTATGTTTTGCGCTGAAGAGGAGATACATTAGCCATAAGTAACGTAACTATAGAGATGAGACATTTTCGCTGGAGTTATATAACGAGAAAAGTTTCATTTTAACCATTAAATCATAGATCGATAACAAATAAAAACCAATTTTATTCTGATAAATAAATAGACGAAAAAAGTATAAAATTTCGATAAAAAAATACTCTAACAAAACACATATCAATACCCACAGTGTAAAAAATATGTGATCGAAATATTGGAAAAAAAACTAAAACTCAATTTTAATTTTACACATAGCGGTTGAAAATATTTAAATTTATATTCCAACATCTGGTTGGTATTAGTGATAAACTGTGAAACAAATTAGAGTAAATCGATCGCTAGTATTGAAAATTTATTGTAATATATTGTATAAACTAGTAATTGAACCAAAGTTCGAGCTTAGAGTTAGAGTCAGTTGCGTGTATTCACAACTCAGACTAATAGTTAAGTGAGTTTAGTCTGGAGCCTATCTTCATCATTATTTATCTACATCTCTATTAAGAAAAAGTTAATAAAAGACTTTTTATTTATCAGTATACATACAGAACTAAAAGCTCTTCAGACGCCTGATTTATTGAATTCAAGTTGAAGGTGAACTTGAGAGTTATCGCCTAACATTAGTATAAATTTAGCACAATTTAATCGCGTTAGACTATACAGTTAGACAATACAGTTAGACTCTACAATTCTTAATTTTCTTGGCCTTCAAAACAAATTCTGTTAGAATGGATGGTAAAAAAGTTGAGACCAATTAGTCGTAGAAAATACATGGCTTACAATTGATATTCCAAATTAGTTAAAACGTTTGTTTTTAAATGAAACACTTTGAGAGGTGTGAACAAGTGATTCTAAAGCAGTTTTTTCCCATTAAGCATATGTAGCACCAGAACAGTCAACAAGTTTTTACTATTAAAGTTTATGTTTGTGATAAAGTTAATGCAATAAAAAAAACAAGATCGTAACGGTCATAATATCTGACTTCGTATTGAAATTTTTGTTAGATATATGAATATTATTTTATTGTTTAATGATTATTAGTGGTCGCTGCTCACTACGTTCGCTCGCTCCCCACTTAGTATAATGCCT
>JAQIVF010000436.1:0-22710 GCA_034698365.1 Steganacarus magnus
GAGTCTGGAATTTACAATCAATGGATGATTAATTCGCTTACAGACACACATAAGGAAGATATCGAACCAGAATTTTCGGATATTTCTTTTTCCGAATTCAATATCATTAGACTTCAAGGCGTGTATTATTTTTGGTTTATAGGATGTGGTGTTTCGATTGTTGCCATAACTATTGAAAATTATTTACTGTTAGGAATGACGTATTTTCACAAATGTTTAGTTTCGATCAGAGATTTGATATACATTTTAATTAACTTTATTTTATTGTATGTCACTTTAATTTATTCAATCTTTTATTAACTAACTTTGGGTTTTAACATAAAAATATTTGGATTTTATTAAGTAAATTTCAAATATATTTTGAATGATGCAATTTTTCTTAAGAGTATCTAATCATTTATAATGTATATTAACGATCTGATTCAGTTTCCATGGCAACACAAATAGATTGTTTAATAAGTGGGCAGAGGCAGGGGAAATATGTGCAGATCTCTTATTATTTTTAGTGTTAAGTGAATTGATTACGTGAAATAGTCTACTCACACTATCTTACGGCAAAACAAATGGCATGAAAATAAATATAACTTTACAGTTGTTAAAGCAAATCGAAGAATGGGTATAAAACTAGTTTCAATTTAAATTATGTAAAGCTAAACTAAGTTTATACCTAACAATCAATGTATTTGAGATTTGAAATATTAAATTAAAATTATTACCTTATAGTGCTTATTACATTAAAATTATTTTCTCATAGTGCTTATAAATATAACTTTTATCAAGTATATTGACTAAATTTGTGTATTTGTTCGGACAGACAGACGGACAGACATTGTCAAATTCATATGCTCGCCTTTATATATAAAGTGAGCTAAAAAAAATTCAACATTAATTTGAGGATGTTTTTAAACCTGAAAATTTTATGATTGAATTAAGCAATCATATCGGAAGAAGAATGTTTAAAAAATTGCTTTATAAAGTTTTATCAAACGATAGTAATTATCAAAACACATATCAATTTGAATCACTCATAATTATATGATTCGCTAAAAATCTATTAGTTGTATATTTCGCAGATATTTCATCGAATGATGTGAACTGAGTTTGTTTGGGTGTTGTAATCACTTCATCGCCACACTTACCCCAAACATAATACTTTCCAGACTGAGAATAAGCAGCGCTATAATTATCGCACCAATTAGTGAAGATATCATCAAATTTTATGTGTGCGTCAATTTTAGTGATAATGTTTTGATGGTCAGTATTACCGATTCCTAACTGACCGCAATCATTGCGACCAAACGAATAGATAATCAGTTGTCATCAGTCAGTAATAAACTGTGATAACGGCCACAACTAATCTTAATTATTTCTAACTGGTTTTGAGTGTAAATTTGAATCGGTTTGTCTTGAATTGTATTGTTACTGATACCTAACTGACCGTAAATATTATCGCCCCAACCATAGAGCGCACCATTCGATGATAAGGCGAGACAATGATACGCACCGCAAGAAATGGAAATGATTTTAATTGAGTTCAATGATTTGATTTTGATTGGAGTAAATTGAATGTTATGGTCGCCATTACCGATCTGACCACACCCTCCACTGCCCCAAACGTACAGATTTCCTGATTCGCTCAAAGCTAAACAGTGATAATTACCACAACTGATTTCGATTATGCGTTTGTCAGTTAACTCTTTTATTATCGAAGGTTTGAAGTTATTAATCAGTGATCCATCGCCTAACTGTCCAAAATAATTGTCTCCAAAAGAGTAAACCTCATTATTCTGTGACAAACACAACACATGATTATAACCGCAGATAATATTTATTATTCTTTTAAGCGACAATTCATTGACAATAACTGGTTCTTCCGCTGAACTGTCAATAGAATCAGTCAGTCGTAATGAATAAACAATGTCATCATTGGTTACAAAAATGGCTTTGATTTCTTTCATTCTTATCACATACATTGATGTGATGTTTCTGAGAATTTTTGCATAAATATTTAAAAGATTATTCAATTCTTTTTGATGAGTTAAAAACGTGCGTTTTGGAGGATTAAAGGAGTTATAATTGAAATTAATTTGAAGTACTTTATAGTTTCGTGAGTAATGAATAATTGGCTCATAAAATGAATTAAATTTTGTTAGCATTGGAGAAATAATGGACTCTTTATTACACTGACCCCAAATGTAATAGCAGTTATCGGATGACAGAGCGATTGAAAAATTATGATAAAATGTGGTTTCAATATCAATGAATTTCGTATTTGTTTGCAATTTTGTTGGTTTGTACTGATTTGTTGTATTGCCAACACCTAACTGTCCGAAATTATTTTTACCGAAAGCGTAGATCGCGAACGAGTTTGTAAGAACCAGACTATGATTTCGGCCACAGATGAACTTTTCAATACAAATATTATTGTCATAAAAGCTTATAATCTTTTGTGGTTTGTTTTGATTAGTATTGTTTCCAATACCCAACTGTCCGTATTCATTGTCGCCCCATCCATATAGTACGCCACTTTCAGACAGAGCTAAACAATGATTATAACCACAAGATATTGAAATAATTTTTTCAGATTTCAGTGAATTGATTTCAATCGGAGTGTTTTTATTGTCATTGTCTCCATTACCGATCTGACCAAACCTTCCATTTCCGCAAACAAACACTGTTCCGGTTTCACTTAACGCTATTGTGTGATATGAACCACATTTTATGTCTATAATTCGCTTTTCTGTTAACTCGTTATTAATTGTTGGTTTATTGTAAGTGATATTGTTTCCAACACCCAGTTCTCCGACACCATTGTTGCCAAACGAATAAACGCGCATGTCTTTAGTGAGACATAAAACATGACAATATCCGCAAACAATAACTTTAATTTCTTGATTCAATAACTCATTGATAATTTTTGGCTCTTGTACTGTACTATCGATGTGATCCCTAACTCGTAAAGCGTATATATTTCCGAATTCAGTGTTAAAAATCACTTTTTCTTCAATTTGCTCAATAATGGCAATTTTACTCAATTTATACATAAATTCACTTTTAATTTTGTTAATTACCTGCCACTTTTCGCGGCAGACATTTAATAGGTTTTCATTAAATTTATAAAACCATAAATACTTTTCATTCAATATTTGCTTACATTCAGGCCTTTGTCTGGTTATGGATGAAACACAATTCACACAAATCTCTTTCGCATTTTCATAATTTGTTAGAAAATAGATATCATCACCTATTAATTCCCTAATAATGAATTAAATTAAAACCAATAAAAATTTATGTAATTTAATTTTGAATCTAATAGATAATAGTCATAACAGTTAATCAATTACTCATATATTTAGCAAATAAAAAATTTACCGAATATTTAAAAATAATAAGTGTTGTGATATAACAAACCTGTTAACATCGATGTTAAACAATTGTTGCATTATTATTCCCAAACTATAAATGTCTGCTTTAGTGTCGTATTGTTGAAAATTCACTTCAGGCGCTCTGTAATTGATTGTACCGACATATTTGGTGTGCGATTCGTCGACATTCGCGTGATATGTCGACAAACCAAAGTCTGTTAGTTTCACTTTATAACGATTATTGTTATTACACAACATTACATTTTTTGGTTTGAGATCTCTATGAATTATTGGCGGATTTTGTTGGTGCAAGTATTGCACACATTCTAATAATTGTGCGAATATATCACAAGCCATACTGTATTGCTTTGCGGTTATTTTATTTTTCTCATTATAGTTCAGTTGTTCAATGAACTCATTTAAAGTGATTGAACACAATTCCATTTGAATGTGAAGTAAGAAAGGTTTGTTTGGTGAATATAGTAAATTACCAGAACTAATATTCTGTCGATTATCGATATCGAAGGAACCGATATAGTAGTTGTCTTCTATCCACGAGTCGTTGTAATGCACAACAAATTCACTTTTAAGTGAACGCAAAAATTCAATTTCTTTCATAGCTTTGTCTTTCTCTTTACACGAAATTGGAATTTTCTTAATGGCATACGTCTTGCCATCAGTTTTAAGTTGCGCTTCAAATACAGTCGAAAAGCCACCACAACCGAGCGCTTTGATAACATTAAATTCTGTTTTAAATTTACTCTCTGAAGACATTATGATGATTATTAACGACTTTACCCAAAATTAACTATAAATGATAATTAAATCATTTTAATTGAAATTTTTTATATTTTTTTGAGTATTTTAAAATTTTATTAACCAATATCTATGGTTTATGAAATAACTACTTTTATATCTAACAATAATTTTACTATGAAATCGCATCAAACTCAGTATTTTTCTTGTAATATCTCTGACTCTAAACATTTTATTTTTTAAAAAAAGTTAAAATACCGATTAATCGAGCCTAAAATAAACAAAACAAACTATAAGTAGAGATGGGCATCGGTTAAAAGTTATTACTATTCTTTATCTCTTTACCTTTAACCTCTGGAAAAATTTTTATCCTTTACTCTAACCAGTTAAAAATTATATAAAATTTAACTATTATTGAGTTAATTCCAGGTTATCAGGTTAAAAGTTAACTATTAAAATGATAAACTCTAAATTTAGGCAATTAGTTAAACCACTATTGGTTTTGCGGTCAAAATATTCCAGCATTATTTATATATTATAAAATGCTAGGTTTAGTAATTATTAGTTACTAGAATATATACACTGAAAAAAGAGAATAGCATTCGTAAAACTATGTAAATAGTAAATGTTAAAAAAACTCACAAGAATTATTTACCGATGTCTATAATATTGATTTATCACAATTAAAATAAAGTGATGAGTGAAATAAATTTCAAAACGTTTTCATATAACAAAAACATTACTAGTACTATTAATTAAAATGAATTTATATAAGAAACTACTAGTTGAATACTACAGGTATAAGTGGTGTAAAATGCGTGCGTCAAACACTATCACTTAATATTTTTATACCCTTCTTTTTTATTTTTATTTTTATCTTTTAGCTTCAAAGTAAAAATATTATATTAGTATCAAAGTGCTAAACATCTGAGTTGTTTTGAGTTCTTAATTCAAACCATTATTTTAGGTAAAATATATATTAACAATTATTATTAGCAATCAATAGTTTAAGCGAAAGTTAAATTACCAAAGTTAAAAAAATTTTAGGAACTAATTAAAGAAAAAAAAACAATTGAGAAAAGTGCAATAAACAATTAAATAGAACAGAATAATATTTTATTTATTAACATATCACGCCATAACATTTATAGCATCGACTTTTCAGTTAGAATGGTAATAAAATTTTATCATATAGTTAACAAATGTCTATTATTTTTTAGCTCACTTTGATTTTATATCAATGAGCTATTGGATTTGACATGTCTGTCCGTCTGTCTGTCTGGATGCCGTAGACAGGGGGCTTTTTTATGAAAAATTTTTATGATAGGAGGCTTTTTTGGTGAAAAAACTTTATGATAGGAGGCTTTTTTTGTGAAAAAATTTTAAGATAGGAAGCTTTTTTAGTGAAAAAATTTATTGATAGGAGGCTTTTTTGGTGAAAAAATTTTAAGATAGGAGGCTTTTTTGATGAAAAAATTTATTGATAGGAGGCTTTTTTTGTGAAAAATTTTTTAAGATAGGAGGCTTTTTTGGTCAAAAATTTTAACTTTTAAGAAATTTTTTATAACAATATTTTTAGTTTAATTAATTTTTAATTGAATTATATTGTTAGATGAAAACAGTATTTGTATCAATTTATTTAAGTTAACAATATTTTTTTAAACAATTCGAAATATAAGAATCTAAAGTTGAGAAAAGTTTTAACAACAATCTACTAAAAAATATTTGATTAAATTGTTGGCCGCATAAATTCTTGTGATGTTCACTGTTCGAGTGCTGAACACAGACTGAAACAATTTTTTGTGTGCATTTTCTGAAGTACTAATGACAACAATGATTTATAAGTTAAGAAAGATTTTAGGTAAAATTATTGCAAGTATTGTTTGCCGAGAATATTTTTTTGTATTACTATCTTTATTATTTTTTTCTAAACAATCATATCTAAACAATTGTAATCTTTGGCATTTCATAATTACTTAAATACCAGATATGAGCACAGTTATAATGTTCATGCTGTAATGACCCGTATGTTGTCCATTCTTGAAACTTTTAGTGAACACTCGGCACATATCGCTGTATTTGCAAACAAATTTTAAAGAAAGTTCATTCGAGCGGTTTTTTTTGGCAAGCGTTTAAGTGATGACCCATATGTTGTCCATTCTTGAAACTTTTAGTGAACACGCGCCACATATTAGTGTATATGTGGACAAATTTTTAAGAAAATCATTAGAGCGGTTATTTTGGTAAGTGTATAACTATTGACATACTAATGGGGAATTCTTGAAATTTATAGAGAAAACGCGCCAAATATCGCTGTATATGTGGACAAATTTTAAATAAAATTCATTCGAGCGGTTTTTTTTGGCAAGCGTTTAACTAATGACCCACTAATGAATTTTTTAGTGAACACTATCGCTAACCGGCTATCGTGGCCACTGGATCAAGCTCAAGAAGTGATCGTACGGTGCTCCTAGTGGAAGCGAGTTTATGGCACGTGCTAACCAGCTATCTTCTTCCGTGGCCACTGGATCAAGCTCAAGGAGTGATCAAACGGTACTCCTAGTGGAAGCGAGTTTATGGCACGTGCTAACCAGCTATTTTCTTTGGTGGCCGCTGGATCATACTCAAGAAGTGATCAAACGGTGCTCCTAGTGGAAGCGAGTTCATGGCACGTGCTAACCAGCCACCGACCAGTGGGACGCACCAACTAACTAGCTGGCGGTATTCGCTCTCTAAGGACAAAGCCAGGAGTCACTGTATATCGGTGGTCTGCTCTCACAGACACCGGTGGTTAAGTTGGCAGACCCTTCCTCCACAGCTCGCCAACGATCATAGAAACGCATAAACCAACTAGCTGGCGTTATTCGCTTGCTCAATACCTGGCCAGGAGTCACTGGATATTGATGGTCTGCTTTCACAGACACCTTTGACCAAGTTGGCAGACCCTTCCTCCACAGCTCGCCACCGACCAAATATTATATAGATTTAGTATAACTTACTGAAAAAACAAGGCAAATGTTATTAATTTTAAATAAAATTAAAAAATATGTTATCAAATATCAAAGGTTAAATTTTCTTTATTAAGAATTATCTTAAACTGTAATATTAATTTTAATATCAAGCAAAATCTGTACCTGAAAATATATTGTTTTTTATTTGGAGGACACATACCGGAATGATATTTTATAAAAAAAATTTGATTTATAATTTTTCATATTTTTTTCTTTAGTTTTATATTATTTGGAATTTTAAAAATTTATTTTTTATATTAATTAATTAGTTTTTGTTTTACCAATTAAATATAAACGATTAATAAACAAGTTTTGACAATGTTTGTCTGTCAAAATGTATGTATTTATTGCACTTGTCTGTAAATTCAGAGTCCTCTTAAGTCCAAGAAGACTGCCTCTTCCATACTTTATAACATACACATGTAAATTTGAAACAGTTAAAACATCATAATTAATAAAATAACATACATTTATCTACAAAATTTTAATTCTTGAATTTCTTATTTTATGCGTGCACAAAATTTTTATTATGTGTAATTAAATTGTAATAAACATTATATGTTTGTCTTTAGGTGTGCGGAGTTTACACATGACTTAAACTTTTCACTTCGATGACTTGACGATTGATTCTGGTTTTTGCGAATTGAGTCTAAAAATAAACAAATTTCCTCACTTCACTACTACTAAGGTAACTATTTTTTTCACAAATTAATGTGTAAAATAATTTCAAAAAATAGTTATAATCGTTATATAATAGTTAAGATACCAATATTTATAAAAATCATTTAAAATCTTTTCTTAAATGTTCTATAATTACGATTGTCACATTGACCATCCTGATTTTGGTCAAACAATGTGTTGATCATAGAAAATTCTCAAAGCCAAAATATATTTATTGTAAACTTTATTTTTAAAAAATGAAATTAAAACTTTTGTCATTACTACTAACGTTTACGCGGCTAACACAAGCAATAAATTATGCACAATGCTACAATGAATTATGCACAATGCTACAATGAATTATGCACAATGCTACAATGAATTATGCACAGTTGCGTCCAACAACGATTTATAGCTTGATTTGAATGCTAATACTTAATAAAGTCAAAGATTTATGTAATAATATCAAATTAATAATTTAGAATAAAAAATGCTAAAATCTAAAAATCGAGTGTGCCACCAAAAGAATAAAGCACAAATTTTATCCTATTATCTATAATATTAGATAATTAGATGTTTACAGTTTGTTATTTTTGTGAAAATATTTAATTTTTTGTAAAAATTAAGTGATTTAGCTAAATATTAAAAGTCATGATAAGGAATAAATAAGTATATTAATTTTTGTTAAATTATCAAATAATACCGAAGTTACAAATTCGTTAATTTTGTGTAAATATTTTTATTTATATTATTCGAAAAATGAAATTTTATAGTGTTGTGTTATAAAATTTTGTGATATATTGTGATAATATTTTGTGTTTTCATTTTATACTTAAAAATATATTTTTATTTTGATTTTCAAAGTAAAAATGAAAATAAAAATTCAATTTTTTTCAAAATATATTTCTATCGAAAATATTGTAGTAAATGTGTTGATTACAGGATGTAAAATTATATACAGATAGATAATGTGAAATATATTAAATTTTATAATTATGAATTAAAAGTAAATGATGAATAATTATGTGTTTTTATATATGTTAGAATTTATATTTAAAGAAAAAAGTAGTATTTGAAGAAACAAGATTATTTTAAATTATATTTAGGAAAAATTAAGTTATCTTTCAAAAATTTAAAAATTTAAAAATGTAATAGAAATAGAAATTTCAATTAAATCAACACTACTATTTAATAATTTTTGTGAAATGTATGATAAAACAAGGTCGTAACGGTCATAATATCTGACTTCGTATTGAAAATTTTTATAAAAATTGATTTCAAATTATTTTCAAGGTCTTTAATTGGCAATATATAGTAATTTTTTTACAATATTTATTTTTTATATTTTGTACGTTTATTTAATGCGTCTGTTAATATTTTGTACGTCTGTTTATTTGTACGTTACATATTTTGTTACTTTTTAGCAAAACGCTTTAAAATAGTAAAATATTGAAAAGTTTCCTTAATTCAAATTTAAATTTTTTCATAAATTGTTATTTTTAATTCTTAATTCTATTCAGATTTGTATTTCAAGTTTATAATAGTTTCGAAAAAATTAAATCAAAAATATTATGCATAAAGTTTCTTAAATTTTAATAGAATAAGATTAATTTGTTTTTTTTTGTAACTGTAATTTATTTATTTTCAAATCATTATATTTAAAAATTTTAAAAACAATTCGGGCTATTTACTGTATACTAAAATTAATTTATAAAAAATTTTTTGTTATTGGCAGGGCCACTGTTTAAATTTTTTTTAATGGCAGGGCCATTGTTTAATTTTTTTTAGTTGCAGTGCCACTGTATAAATTTTATGTTAGTTACAATGCACTGTATAATTTTTTGTTAGTGTCAGTGCCATTGTATAATTTTTTGTTAGTGTCAGTGCCATTGTATAATTTTTTGTAAGTGGCAACGCCATTGTATATTTTGCTCTGGCAGTGCTGTTATTTTGAATAGTATTTTAACTTTTGTCAATTATATTGTATAAAACCTATATTATAGCAATACTAAAACCGGTTTATGCCATATTTAGCTATTTTATAGTATATTACCCGGACTATAAATTTTAAATAATATAATGCAATTTCGAACTTTAAAGATATCAGATTAAAATTTAATTAATATTAAGAGGGGACCGAACAAACTTTGTGAGCAAATGACTTGTAATAATCATAATCAATAAAATATTTAACCATAAATCTAACAAAAATTTAAATACGAAGTCAGATATTATGACCGTTTCGATCTTGTTTTCTACTTTAGTTTACATTATGGTGATTAGAAAAATAATTATAAACTAGTAATCATTTTAATTATAAAAGAATATTATATAAAAAACTTAAAATCAAATTTAAAAAATGAATTTCTTTTTGGTATTTTTAAAAATTATTATATTAAATAAAATAAAATAAAATAATTATATTAAACCTATTTTGAAAGCAATTATATAATTTATATTGGTAATAGTAATTTTCACTAATTTGATATTGTGTTATGATTTTTTATAATTATTTTTATAGAAATATTCTAAAATTGATATGAGACTTTTTATAGACAACTTTTATTAATAATTGCATTTTTAAGTTATCTAGAATTTTGAAAAATATAATATTTGATAAAAATGAATATGATAATATTAACATATTCAATTTAAATATATTGAAATGAAATTGAATTGAAAAAATGTTTAAAATTGAAATGGAAAATAAATATATTTAAAATTATTTTCAAGTTCTTAATTGGCAATTTATAGTAATTATTTTACAATATTTTATAATTGAAACTGAAGTCAAAAGTTTATAAAAATATTTCTATCGAATTAAAATTGATATAAAAATTTTTTTCAAGATTGAAAATTAAATTAAATTGATTGTAAAAATTATTTTAATATTGAAATTCAATTTAAATTTAAATTCAAAAAATGAATTTTAAACAATAATAATCAGTTAATTATTATTTTTATTATTAATTTAATTTCGAAAATTATATTTTAAATTTTTTATATTTTGATTTAATAGGTATTATTTGTATCTAAGAATATAATTTGTTTTAAACATATCATAAAGTAACTAACTTGTTATTTAAGGTTCAAACCTACTTAAAAAATAATTTACTATATGTTCAACATGATGACTAGATAGTGGTTATGCTTTATGTATCACACATGCCAAATAAACAATACTCAGTTAATTGAATTTTAGTTCATTTAAGTTAAGTTTGAATAAGTTAATAAATAAAATGTTGAAACCAGAAATAATCTGTGTTATTATCTGTGAAATTATCTGTGAAATTATTTGTGAAATTATCTGTTAAATTATATAGTAATCTAACTAACGAATTAACTATTAAATTTAAAATTATGGCAAATATCTGATAAAAAGTGTGAAAATATGAGATATAAATATTAAAATTTAATTCTCAGATTATGTTAAATCCAGAAATCATAAATATCATAGATTAATTTAATAGATTTAATTAATTTATAGAAAGATTGTTTTAAATATTTGATTTGAATAAAAATACTAAACATTTTTCGTTATAAATAAATTAATAAAATGATTTTTTATGATAAGAGGATATCGTTCGATAATAAGATTTTTCTTTATGTAAAAAATAATTTTTTCTGCTTTATTTTAATGGAACTCTATCTATGAAAACAAAATTAACTTTCCATTTAATAATAAAAGCATTCAGATAAAAAATATGCTTATTTTTATAACGAAATAATTTTAAAAAATTTAAAACTTTGTTTATGAACGTTAAAGTTAAAGTAAAAGTATTATTTTCTACATTTAATTTTTTTAAAGCCAAACAATCTAGTTTAAATAAGAACAGAATTTATATAAATCATTTGATTAACATTTGAAAAATTTGAAAACTGTAAAATAAATTTTAATTGTGTAATATCTATTTTCTTAAAATAAAATATTTATATAAGTTAGATTTCCATGTCAGATATAAAAACATTTTTATCTTAATTTTCATTAATAATTTGCCTTAAGAAACATAAAGACTTGTAGAAAGAAACATAGTGTTGTTTTGCCATCAAATTTTTTGTTTTGATTGTATTTTGAATTTTATTTTCTCAAAATTTAAATTATAATTGCATTTTAATTGTTTTTTGATTTTAAAATTTTTTCAATTTCGATAGTATTTTGAATTGATTAGCAAAAAAAACATTTCAATTTTGATTTTTACTACAAAAATAAAAATCAACGACAACACTAGTTATAACCTTTAAACTTTCTTAATATAACTTTATAATTAAGAATACAAATTGATTCGAATTCTTTGAACAAGCGCGTCAATCAAAGTGGTATGACTTCTTAAAGCTAATTTATGAGAAATGTTTTATAAGAATTTATAGTTTCAAAATGTTAAACTAATAAAATTTTTCATTTAATTAACTTTAAAACTTATGACTTTTTATACAATAGCTTTTAAAATATTTATTATTGAATTCTCTACCTTGATCTATCTGGTTTTAATGGCGTCCTTTTATTAAAAATAAGTTGAAATATTTCGATTTTATCATTTTGTTTTTTTGTTTTTATAGGAAAAGCAAACAAATATTTAGAAAAAAAATCTATTATTGTTACTATATATTTAAAACATGAATTTTGTCTTGAAAATTTTTGAAAATCGATTAAATTGTTCATTTGTTCATCAACTCGTGATATTTATACCGTTTGAAATTTCTTCTTTCAGGTTTATGAAGTGTGTATGTAAACTGTTTAATCAACTGATATTATTGCTACAATAAATGACCGGAGAATAGATTAAGAGACATATATTGGGTGAACGCATGCATAAAAGTTTAAGCGAAAAGTATAAATAATTTTATGAAAATCACATTTTTTTTGCTTGGCCTGCATTCAAAGAAGCGTTCGTGAAATAGTTTACGACAACTGGTCAAATTTCCAATTCACGACCAATCATAAAATCCTGAAACTGTCCAATGAATATGATTTCTTATCAAAATAAGTTAGGCCTACATTTTTAAACACACATGTACAAAAACGCGAAAACAAATACTAATTAAATTAAATATTTGAATGAAATTTTTTTGCGTTTTAAACGGTCTGATATATAGTAAATGTGTGTGTTTTTTAGGGAAAGCGATTATGCACAGCATTTGAGCTCTAGTGCTCGCAAACATAATTACAAGCAATAAATTGTATATTTATAACAATATGAACAGTGAATCCTCTGAATTGCTAAATATTCAGAATAAATCATAAGAATAATAATAATTATAAACAAAGCAGCTAATCATTGAATATTATCAAAAATAATATGGAATTTATTTATTATACATTTATTCTTTCAAATTATCTATATTTTCTTATTTTGTTAAAATTTCTCTTCATCTCAAACAGATTTCATAGTTTAAAAATTCAAGAGAGAGAGAGAGAGAGAGAGAGAGAGATCATTAAAAGAGAGAGTATGAAAGAGAGAGTATGAAAGAGAGAGTATGATAGAGATTGATATAGAATGTTGCATAATTATTCTTATTAAAGACTAAACTTAATTATTTTAGATCAAAATTTATATTAATAATTCAAAACGGTTTATGTTTTAGCATTATAAATAGCACAGGTTATAAAGTTTTTAAATCTGAAAAATTATATAAAGGTTTTTTAAAAAATTTATCTGATAGAAGACATTCCAAATTACAAAATGACCTTTTCAATTTTTATTGTGCAAAATAATATTAATGCTTTTATTTCCAGTTTTACTTTATTGGTCATACTTTAATAATGATTATTTATAGATTTTTAGTTTGAAAATGAAAAAATGTAAGATTTCATAATTTCACAAAATTTATTTATATTTGTGAAAATTTATTTATATTTGTTCCATTTCAAATTATTTTTTAAACAAAATTTATTAACAATTGCAATTAATTATCTTCAATATAATTTATGAAAGTTCAATGAAAAAAAATTACAATTAATTATCTTCAATATAATTTATGAAAGTTCAATGAAAAAAAATAAATTAATTTAACTAACATTCAACGGAGTTGATTTATGAAATTTGTAACTTAAATTATTTCCCAACCCTTATGGTTTTACAACTAAGTCGATTGCCGAGTGTAGCCAAATCGAATTTTTATATCTTATAGAGTTAAGTTGTGCTGTATTTATGTTTATTTTATTAATAAAGTTATAATATCACTAATGAGTGTATTTATTTGAAAGTCTGATGAAACATGTTAGCGGTTATTTAATAAATTTATACATTTATTTGCTTCTCTAATTAGTTCTTCAGAAGTGTTTTAATTGTTATCCGAGAGCGTCACAATCCAATCTAACTGAACCCCTAAACGTTTAAAAGCGAGCGATAGAGTTGTGCACACTAGTAAAACCAAACGAGCTATTGAAACGACACGCTTTTTATCGCAGTTATCAATTTAATATTAGTTTTAATTAGTGTTGTATATCTTTTTTGAAGAAAAGAAAAATAAAAAGAAATATTAAATAAATTCAAGGCAAAAGATAAAGAATAAGACTATATAAACGCGTGGAATAACATTAAAAAGAAAATTAAAAGCAAGAAGAAAAAGAAAAAGAAAAATCTAAATAAAATAAAGAAAATAGTCAAATTTATGAATTTTGAAGTAAAATATTTTATCAATAATTGTTAATTGTTGCAACTCCCAAGAATGAGTAAATTTTTAAATAACTTTAAATTTTTTAACAATTATTATATAATATTTACAAATTTAAAATGAATTTGTGTATAAAATTATAATTATTATTGTTTCAATTTTTAAAAATCGAAATTTTAATTAAGAAAAAATTTCGTATTCTATTTGTACTAATAGATAATTAAATATAATCGAAATATCTTTTAAAATTTTATAATTAAAAATTTTTTTCTAATTTTAAATTTTTAATTTAAAAATTTTACATTCTAAATCCAGATAACATATTAACCATAAAGTTACACATATTATATTATTTGTTTTACAATGTTTTACGTGACAGACGTTTTTGTGCATTATCTGGAATTCAGCGTACAGATGCTTTCTGAGCATAAAAACTTTTCTTCCACTGTTCTTGCGGGTAGTTATTGAAGTGTTACTTTTGCCTGATTCGCATAGATAATGCCTCAATACAAACATCAAAGGAGCAAACATCTAAAATGTTATATAACAACAAACGGGAGTCAGAAAAAAATATTAACTTTCAGGAGACTTGGTTAAGCCCGGAGAGTTTGTCACAATATTAAGAATTGATTGAATTTAAATAATGTATACCTTTGTTCCTGTTCAACGGTGTTTATGAACACATGTGCCCTACTACTAAGAGACAGTTCCATTGAAAGTAATTTGTGCTCATTGTGTACTAGCCTTAGTTAAGTTAAGGTATCTGTCGCCAATAATTTTTATTCCTTCCCGTGTACTATAATTACCAGAATTAACTTCATTAACAGCTTCTTTTAGTAGCTTAGACATACTTCGTTCTACTTTATTTAATTATTTCAATATATACTGGAATGTAGTATATGTTAACTCTAAGTCACATCACTATTAGTATGCGTTTTTCCTACTCATGTTATAACTTACTTATTAGTCATTAATGCTTTCACAGCTTTGCTGTTTGTGTATAAAAGCATTCGTAATATTATATATATTAACCAGTATTATATTAGCAGTCATTATGTAGCATTCATTATGTAGCGTTTAGTTGTATTATATCTGTATTCAATAAAGTTCTCACTTTCATATAATACTTGTGTGGCATTGCTATACATTTCATTGCTTGTTCGCTTACGTGTATCTTGTGGTGCAGACCACGAGCGGTCAGCACCACTGAGGAGAGCACGCGTTAACGCGTAATCTCAACAACGCGTGTCCTACTAGTTGGCCGCTCATACACAACAAATATTTAACAATAAAATTATATGTAAATCTATATTTTATATATTAGTTAATAATTTTATAAAAATATTATATCTCTATAATTGGGTTCGTCAACAGAGTCGTTAAAACTAGTGTTGTATATCTTTTTTTAAAGAAAAAGAAAAAGACAGGTTAGTTTGTCTTTATTCTTTTTCTTAAAGACAAGAAAGAGAAAAGATAAATCCAATTAAACGAAAAAGAAAGAGAAAAAAAATCAAAATTATATAGGAAAGAAAAGAAAAAGAAAAGACATTTCAATACTATTAAAAAAAAGAAAAGAATTAAAAATTATGACAAATTAAAAGAAAATACATTTTATTAAGCGAAAAAAACGTTAAAAATAAAAAGAAAAAAACAAATTAAGAGAAAAGAAAAAGAAAAGACAAAAAAAATTAATTCAAGGACAAAAGAAAAAGAAAACACTAATAAAAAAAATTAATGAAGAAAAAGAAAAAAAATACAATCAAAATACACTAAAAAAGAAATAGAAAAAGAATGAGAAAAGAAAAATGAAAAATTGTAACAAATGAAAAGAAAAAGAAAAGAAAAAGATAAGAAAAAGAAAAGAAAAAGAAAAGAAAAATTAAAAAACGGAAAATATACAACACTAGTTAAAACTGCACGAAAGGCCTTAAATTTTTTTTATTGTTTTAACAAAAATATCAATGATGATGAACAATTTTTAAAATAAATTATATTTTAAATTTTAGATCAAATTATTTTGTTTTGTACAAAAACTCATTAAAAAGAAAATTTATATCTTGAACTGTGATGTATTTTTTTAATTATATAATAACTAATAGGATTAAAAATTATGTTATAATAAAATTGGCAGCAATTTCCAACTCGCAAAATTAGTTTTTCAATTTAAAAGTAATGTAAAAGAGAATTTAAAATTAAAAATATTTTTTGCTTTTTCTTTTACTTTGATAAAATGGAAACTTTTATAGTTTTTCACGATTTTCACTCTGTTTTGAAAACTGTAATTATTTAATATATCATAAGAATGCTATGCTAATCGTAAAACTAATTATTGTTTGTGGTCTGACCGAACTGTTATAAAATATTTTATTGTTTATATTAATAAACACGAGGTTTTAAAATAATTTTTAATTTTGTTTGTATATTTTCCTGTGATTTTTGAAATTTTTTTTGTATCTATTGTTCTTCGTGTTTTTGATTTAAAATTTTTGACTTTTGATTTATTTTGCTTTCGCTAAAGCGAATGTTGAAGTCGAAAAATATATATATACTTTCACTTTCTCAATTAAATAGCTAAACATCGACTAGTAAATAGATGATTCGACATTTTTAGCCCATTTAAAGCTTACAGGAATTTATTTACTAATATTTAATAAGAAAGAATTAAATATATATTACAGTTAAATATATAAATGAATAAAATGGATCAACGGGCATTAGCCGGTATTATTTTATTTTTAAAGCTAATCATATTTTTGAGCTAATAATTCTAATAATTTATAGATTAATATGTTGTAGGGAAGTAGCATTTAAATACTGCAATAATATTCTGTTTCGCAATTATACACTACAAATTTTTATAAAAAGATTTTGGATTAAAATTTTGGTGATTTAGCAGTTTAATAGAAAAATTAAAATATCAACCAAATCATGTAGAATTGCCAATAATATTTATAGATTTGATATGAAGTTTTCACAATAATTATATTGTTACAAAGCACCCACCTCGGATCAGCTCATACCGTGAGTGTCTAACGACGGTTGCCGCTTTTCTGCACTCAGGTCTTGCTTCTCCTTGGCTAGCCTCTCAGCAATGGTCTGTCATCGCCTCGGGCTGAGAGCTACCAGAAAACTGTCCGTCTATCTACTGGTAGGCCGTGCGCCACTCTGATTGAGTGGCCCTTTCTACTGAGGCCCTACCGCCTCTTTCTTAACGGGAAATAGTGAGAGAAAGAAAGAGACTAAGAGAATCAGTTATGCCTGATTGGCACAACAGTATTTACTCTGCAGCACTGCAACTTACTTCTCAATATAGAGCAAACGATCAATATGTTTATAACTTTTATTCATTTAATTATGTGGACAAAATTTAAAGAAAATTCATTTGAGCGGTTTTTTTGGAAAGCATTCAACTAATGACCCGTATGCCGCACATTCTTGAAATTTTTACTGAACACGCGCCAAATATCACTGTATATGTGGTTAAAATTCAAAAAAAATTATTCTAGCGGTTTTTTTTGGCAAGCAATTAAGCGATGACCCGTTTTTTGGCTTATGTGAGGACCCGTTTTTTGGTTTATGTGAGGACCCGTTTTTTGGTTTATGTGATGACCCGTTTTTTTGTCCATTCTTAAAACTTCTAGTGAACACGTGCCACATATCACTGTATATGTGGTCAAATTTATCCAAAATAAACAACACTACTTCATATTTTCTAAGCTCATAAATATGTAACGTATATATTTTCATTAATTAAGGTAATTTTTCAATAAATATTGAAGATTGATCGATATTTTTTAGGTTTAGGGTTTTGTGATTTTTTGATAAATGTATTAATTTGTTTTATCTTTTTGTTAATTTTTTTCAGTTTTATATTAATTATTATTAATCTTATGCATTTATTTTTGCTTAAATCATTGAAAATCATTTATAATCAAAAAATTATTATTTATTAGAATTTTGAAACTTGTATAAACTGTAATTGTAATTAAATAATGAAAATTGTTATGTGGATTAGCAATAATTAATGAGTTAATTGGTTGTTACATTTGCGATTTTAATTATTTTTAAGACACATTTTACCTGAACTAAAATTTGAATAAATATTAATTTAAATTGATATAAATGATTTTAAACTTTATAATTTTAATCGAAATTTAATTTAAATGATAAAATATGTGTTATTTAATTCGAAATTTAATTTAAACAAGGATAAATTTGATAATCTTACAATATGTGTTTATTTTTATTTAATAGAATTAATTTTTAATTTTTAAGACTGCTATTATTAAGGTTTTGTTTAGTAATTTAATTTATTTGTATTTACATTATTGGAGCGTTTAACATTGACAGAGTAATAAATAATATTTCATTTATTCAAAACATAATATAAATTAACCAATCTGTCTTTTAGAAGTCATTGGTTATTAAACCAATATACTTCAGAATTACTCCAAACTCCTGATCACTCTCACAATGAAAAAGAGTTACAGTGCCTCTTTAGCTCAGCAGCTAAACAATATTTACCTTATAAATCGACGGAAGCGAGTTTTCGTTTTAAAATAAGTTTGCTTTAAAGCATAAAATTGAACAGATTAAGAGTTTAAATTACTTAATATGTGAGCCCCTTTATCTATGTGTCAAATGGGTGCATTTTGTGAGAAAGTCAAAGCTTATTACCTAATTCTTAAATTCATCCTGTTGGTTTAATCTAAACTCTCGGTTGGTACTAAGCTTTGTCTTTTTAATCTAATTAACAATTATTATCAATAGAATTGTCTCATGTTAGTCGTTGTTAAAAACCTATATTTACACCGTTACCTACTTGTTATGCAATATTTTAATATTTTAATTTAAATTTTTATATATTATATTATGCGCAAATTGTTGATTAAACTCTTCATTTGAATAATTTTCATTATTTTTATTTATGAACAAATCAATGTAAACATTTTCAGGTTTTAAGATTATTTTGGTATGTTTATCTTCGAATTTGCCCGTAGATGGTATGTTTTTCCATCATTCATCTTTTTTATAATTCTGTAAAATATGCAACCAACATATAGGGAAAGGATAATGAATAACATTTGCAAGCCAAGGTTGTCTTCGCCAAGTAAACATTTTACAACAATCAGTAAATGGCTTTGACTCCCATGGATAATGATTCCAGGGTGCACCATTTGCAGAAACCATTATAGGCGTGCGTTTGAGTACGGATTCTTTTTTCATACTTAATATTTACTGCAGCAGGTTTAACCACCCATATCAATTTACAAGTTTCTAGGAAATCTTTTCCGTCAAATAAGAATTTATTCCAATAGAATACTGTTTTATTAAAAACGTCTTGAAATATAAATGTATCACCACTTTTTAGGATTCCTTATTTTGCAAGTAATTTTGCATAATTCAAATATAGTATTAAACAAAAATGTTTTGCATCCAGTAGGTTCACTAAAAATAAGAAACGTATTTATTTTTGATTATTGTTTTATCCATTTCAGAAATTATATTATCAATGAAATCAATAACCTTTTGAGTTATGTTGGAATTTTGCTCTAATATTAGGTGTGCCATTAATTTGGCAGAATTTTTAAGCGAATAGTGCGGTTTAGGAAATATTTAATTTTTATGCATCATCTTAAATGAATTTGTCGACAATTTCGCTAAAAGATTTTGTATTTATACTTTTAACCTCAACAACGCATGCAGCTGAAATAACACAATCAAATAATTTTTTATTTCAATTTAACTCAACAAAATTCATTTTTGAATTTTGGTATTATTTTCAATGATTTAGGACAATTTGGGGACCACTCTATTATTTTCTTGCTCGCTATCTCAATCAAAAGTTGGAGCCACCCGGTTTTGCTACCGCTCCACTCTCCTGTAATACTTGATCCAGATATTTGGCTATTAATATCATCGTATCACTTAGTAGGTTCGAACTGTACATTCATTCCTCTTCCAAAAATACATACATTGGTTGATATTTTTAATTAGTTTTCATTTTAATATTTCCTCAGTCACTTAAGTTTTACCCAAAAACTCTATTTTTTCAATTTGCTAGTGTGATTTGTTTCAATTTGGTTCAACGTGAGCGCACAAAAGCACTGTTAACGCTAATAATTTAAACACGTTCAAACTTTTTTAATGACCTTTTTATTTATTGCTTACCGAAAAATGATATTTTCAGTGTGACACTTAAACTATGAGATATGCAAAAATTATTGGTACAGTATTTGATTGTTACTTCAATACTGGTTATCTGTCTTTTAATTTTTTCCTTACATTACTAGTACCTTTAAAGTAAAAATAATACGAGCAAATGCCCCTCAGCTCCTTGTGATCATTTATTTTAGAACTATATGAACTTTACTATTATGTTTTTATTGTTTATTAAATATTAAAAAATAAATTTGTTTTATATTCAAATGGGATAAATAAGCCGAATCATGTATTACATATTTGCTGATAGTGTTGTTTCAATTCTTAAGAATCGAAATTAGAATTGAAAATTATTTTCGATTACTATTTCAATTAATCGGAATCGGAATAGAGTCGAAATTATTCTAAGTTTAAAAATAGAAATCGGAATGGAATTTTATAAAAAGTTTTAAATAATAATCGAAATTGGAATTTAAATAAGAAAAATTTTTAATAATCGAAATAGGAATAGAAATTGAAAATAATGTTAATTGTAATAGAAATCAGAATTTAAATAATTTTTAATTGATTATGACTCATATCACGTTAGTGTTATTTTCTTTCTTTAGAATAGAAATTAGGATCGAAAATAATTTCTATTACTATTACAATTAATCAGAATTAGAATCGAATCGAAATTCTAAATTTAGAAATTGAAATCTGAATTATATTTAAATAAAAAATATTTAAATATTAATCGGAATAGAAATTTAAATAAGAAACTGAATTAATCATAGGAATAGGAATATAATTAAAATTAAAATAAAAGTTTAGAATCGAAATTGGAATAGAATTTAAATGTAAATAAAGAATTGAAACAACACTAGTTGCTGATTAGATATTTTTTAGAGAAAGGGAAAGTGTATATACATTTTTCGATTTCCAAATTCAACTTTAGTCAAAGCAAAAAGAAATTAAAATTCAAAAATTATAAATCAAAGACGCGTTGTATGAGCGAACCTTTAAAGTACAAGCGATTCAAAAAAAAGTTTAAATAATCAGGAAAATATTCAAATAAAATTAAAAAACATTTGATAACTACTGGATTTATAATATAAACAATAAAATATATTGAGCCATGGGGTATGTCCACAATTTAAACCTAATTTTTCAATTAGAATAGCATTCATATGATATATTAAATAATTACAGTTAGCAAAACAGAGAGCAAATCGTGCTGCGGTTGTGGATAACAGATATACAGACGATTAATTCTTATTTTTTGGATAATAATTTCATATATTAACTAGCTTTCAATTTGAATTCGAAATATATATCAAATTAATACATAGTTAGGATTAACACTTCAGAGTATTAGAAAAAAACTTCCACTTAAGGTATTTTTGGATAAGGTTTATTTTGTTTTCCACAGTGCATTGCGCATCGCGTTTTCTGATTCACTTCACTCCTAGATATAAACGCTCCCTGTTATACACAAAAGCTTAACATTTAGGATTAAATTCCATAGAAAAGCATTTCCATCCTTTAAGCTATTATGGGGCAAAAATTTACCCCGTTCTTACTATAGGGCCAGTATAATTTATGTTTTTCCAGATTAAAATATAAGATTACTATAGAATAAGATTATTAATATATTAGGGGAAAACTAATTGTAGTGTTGTGTCGTTATCAATTTTTCTATTTTGATTCTATTTTGATTTTGATTTTTTCAAAAATTTAATTCTAATTGTGTGTTGTGAAAAAGGTTTAATACTGGTGCGCTCACGCGCACCAGTATCAAACCCTATTTTTTTAAAAACTATATGGTTCAAAACTAATTTTCACAACAAAAATATATTTCTGTAATAATATATAAAAGCTAATAAATTCAAATATTTAAAAATTATATTATTCTTTTGTTAATATTTATTAATTTAATTATATAAAAATAAAATTTAATTTAATATTATACAATTTATTATATATGTAAAGTATACATTTTATTCGATACAAGTTTTATATGAATCATCATAAAATTTATCATATGGTTTACATTTAAGTTTAATAAATTTCATTATATTACCAGAATCTAAAATCAATTTTTTTAGATCAGATTCTTTTAATAAAATAAATGTTTTTGATTTATCATTTAGTAGAACGAT
>JAQIVF010000437.1:0-22699 GCA_034698365.1 Steganacarus magnus
AAAATAGTTTAACCGGTTAAAGTTAAGGTTAAGAAATATTTGATATTAACGGTTAAAAGTTAAAAGAATTCCTTAACAGTTAACCGATGTGCATCACTACAAATTATAATACATTAGTATTGTATTGTTTTAGCATAGAATTGAAGTTCAATGTTCGAGCTCTTAAATGGTCAAATCTCTAGTCATTTCTCTGCGATTATTTTCAGCTTATTTAAACTAGACTGACATGAGTTTGGCATAAGTTAACCGTATTCAAGTAGGATTTAATTGATTTTTCTGCGATGATATGATAATAAAATTACAATAAAATAAAGTTATCAAAAATGATGGAAATCTGAAAGAAGAAATTCAAACATTGATTAATAAGAAAAGTAAAATCTTTAGTACGTTAATGAATATATTTTAGTGTTGTTTTCTTTCAATAATTTAAATATTTTGTTTTCATGAGTTTTATATTTATTTTCAGCAAAAAATAAATTTTTATATTAAAAAACAAAAAACGACAAATTTATAAGCCTGGTGGTGATGGTGGCGGTGGCAAATTTATGTTCGCTGGACACGTGGCAATTAACCTAACTGTCTGTGTTGGCATTTTATTTTCTAATAACAGAAGTTTATCTCAAAAATATATGGTATAAAATCGCTTTTTATGAATCGCTTTAGTTTAACCTACTTGTTGTGGTAAATCTAAATTGTTGTGGTAATTCTATATATTGCAGCCACAACTTAATAAATTGGAATAAACTTTATGGTTTTAATTAAAATATAGAATATGTGAAGCGAAATGATAAAACAATGAACTGCTCAACAGATTTACATTTACAGCGATTATTTAATTTTCACGCTTAAAAATAAATCGCTTGAATAAAAATGAATTTTTTTAAAAAAACAATTTTAATATTTCTAATAAACAGTTTGGTCGACACATCTTTCTTGGCTTTGTTGCCAAACAGTGTTGGGCGCGCAAGTATGTATATATATAGACCATCCGCCGAATATATATTCGCATAGTAAATATTTATGACTATCTGAAGGATGTGGTAGCGGTCCCTCGCCATAACATTTCACTTCTATGCCGTCGATCGTTGCGGTCACTACTGGCGTACCAGTGTTCGGCTCAGTAGTTACTTGCACCGGACTCGAAGTGGTAACTGTCGTAATCGGTGTTGAGGTGGTAGTGATTGTTGGCAGCGTAGGCGTTGGAGTGGTCGGTGTACTCGGTGTTTCAGTTGTGGTTGTGGTCGTCGTTGTTGTAGTGGTTGGCGGTGAGTCAGTTGACGTTGAATTGATAACAGTTCCGTTAACTATTTTATATTTACAGGAATACGTGGCACACTTAGCACCAGGCGTTGCGTGGCAAAACACGCTCTGCGCGTTTATATCACTCCTCACAGAACTCATATCAGCCCATCCGTCGTTGTCGACGCATACCTCACAGTTTTCGAGACACTCTCCGTGGTAAACGAAGCACACGCCGACGTCGGTGCGCGCCGATTGAAAGCTCACGTTACCGATAAACTCGTAGCAGTAATTCGAGCCGTAATAGGCGTGACCGATGCCGTTACCGTTGCTGAAGTTTTTCTGCAGAAACAGGTAAAGACCGCAACTGACGCACGACACTAGTGAAACAAATGTTATCAGTAATAGAGCGTTCATTTTGTTTAAGCTAATCGTCAATTATATTAATAAAATAATGATGAACACTGCAGTATTAGTATCGAATATTAATACAAAATCAGAAAACTCAGTGAGAGTCAAATATAAGTTTTATAAAAAATAATATCTATAGTGTAATACCAGTACAGTATCAGTACATAAAATAGATTTATAAGTAACTAATAAATGATTTGATAAAAAAAATAAATTCTTTCAACACATCCTATTATTCAAGATAAGAGCTGATGAGAATTTCTACACCGTTTAAAATTAGTTATACGAATGTTATGTTTATTATGTAATAAATTCAAATATATTCACATATATTCACATTGGTTACAAAATTGCGTTCTCATTCGATGAACGCGTGCCAGTGTTTCATTAAGATCCGGATTCGTTTGCCCAAATACCAAAATAGCCATTAATTCTAAACGTAACATAATTTTTTATTTATTTAATAAAAACCGAAACATTAGCCACAAGAGAGATGGAAAAAAAACATTTCAATCTAAATTATTTTGTCAAAATTATTACATTTGTTCGCAACTAGTAATTCAATGCATTTTTAATATGCTTCGCTAATACATAGTTCTTGAGTTTGGTGCCACGTGGTACCCGGCGCACAACTCTGCACGTATATCGACCATCCGCCGAATAGATAAGCGCACGTCAAATATTTATGAGTGTCGGTCGGGTGCGGTAATGACCCTTCTTTGTAACACTTCACTACAGTGTTTCCAATAATTTCGGTTACAACTGGAGTGACAGTAGTGGTGTCACTTAAAATTGGAGTCAGTGTGGATGATATATATTTTATTGTTGTTACCGATTCACTGGTTGTTACCGCTGTAATCATTGTTGTTGAACTGGGAATCGGTGTTGTTGTTGTGTGTGATGGCATATCTGTTATTGTTGTTGACTCACTTGTTGTTACAGATGTGACAGTGGCTGTTGTATGCGGGATAGTAGGTGTGGTTGTATCTGGATTTGTTGCGGTAGTAAATGTACTTTTCATTGTTGATTGAACAGTAGTGGTTGTGTTTAACATATCATGCTTGCAAGCGAACGCAACATCACACTCATCGGCATCGATGCATATAATGCTACGATTGTTTGCGCCGCTAAACCACGAATTCGTATCACCGCATCCATTATGATCGATGCATACACTAACCAGAACACAATCGAGATCGCCGTAAATAAAGCAAACCTTTCCGGCGTCCGATTTTGCTGACAAAAAGTTTTCGTTAACTATTAGGTGCGAGCACTTGCTTATGCTACCGATTAGTATTGTTGGCCGACCGGTGAAATTTTTTTCGCTAAAAAAGTTAAAATTGCAATTCACGTGATGCACAAATGATAGTACTATTATTGTCAAACCTAAGCCAATATCCATTTTTTTAATAATTAATTTAAACTTGAATAATATTTGTAATTATTATTATTACTGTACTAACTTATTATGATTGTGTTATCAATTCAATGCATATACAGATTAATCCGTATTATTTCTAAATAACAGTTGAAATATGCATAAACTCACATAATATAGAAACACTATTAGAAGCACTCGCAGTGATTCTAAACTTCTAAATGCCTAAATTGGTGAGTTTATAAAATTAAACAGAGGTATTTAATGGTAATAGTTTTTAAATGATATTTTTTCTTATAGAAAATTTTATTTATTTGATTTTGCCCTTCATATCCCAGGCATATCACTCGGGTTTGGCAAATTGCAAAAAGCTTTGAGTAAAACTTGAATTACTATATTTTTTTTACTAAAAAAACTCATGTCTCTTTGCATACAGTATTGTTTGAAATTATTGAATACTATAGTTTAGAAAATATAAATAAGTTTACTAAATATTAAATACAAAATAATAATAAACTTGTATTAATTAAATAAAATTTACAATTAATTTACGCGCAAACATATGTTTGCAGCGGTCCGGCAACAAACTGTTTCCACGATTTCACAATCGCATAGAAGTGATCGCCTGGACAGTCGGTACACGTCTGATCCCTGTGACCGTGCAATTGATAGTTGGAAGCGATCACGCCTTTCTCAATGCCGCACTGAATCCATTTTTGCGCCAAATCGAGCATAACCTGCGGCGGATCGATCGACATATAGTTGCCGATCAGCGACAGCGCCACTGATTTGTCATTTATGCCTCTGGTGTGCGCCCCAATCTCGTCCCAACCGCGTCCCTCGTAAATACGTCCGTCTCCTCCGAGAACAAAGTTGTAACCGATATCCGACCAGCTATTTGTGTCGATGTGTAAATTTTGAATCCATTTCAGATCGGCTGTGCACACTGTCTGATTGAAACACTGGTCAGGTTCGGCGGTGTGATGCATGAACACGTGATGCACCGGTAGCGCCATTTTTCCTATGGTTGCGGTCGCTTTTCGTGCGCCCCATTGCGCGCGAGTCACAAACGGGATTTCGTCGCACACTATATGTGTGTGTGATTTAGTGTGCAAATAATGAAATTTAGAAAGATTTGCGCTAATATTAATCTATAAAGTACTACTTTTTTTAAAAAATAAATAGATACCTGAAGCCGAAAAAATATTCGGTGCAACGCTTAAAATTAAAACGGAAACTATTAAAAAGTTATTCATATTTAAAATAAACGCTTAATTTATGTTTAGAAAATTATACATGCATTTTAGTTTTATTAAAATTTTTTGTATTAATTTTTTTACGATTAACAAATTATTGATAAAATTAAGTCTTATTTAATTGCGTCAATTATTATTGATAATTAGAATAAGTGCGTCTATTAATCATAGGATTAATAGAACTGTTTTGGCACAAAGTTTAATTTATTTTTATATATACACAAGAGTTTACAGTAACAAATCGAAATTAACACAAGTTTAAAGACAAGTTTAATAATCACTAATAGATGAGTTTGCTTGCGAAGCCACAGACTGTTTTTTAAACTGTATAAAGTATTATAAGGTGTATTTATTAAAAGAGGTATTAAAGGGATATTAAAATGTTGTAATAACAAACACACTATTATGTGCGGCCTTGTAATATCCAAATTAAAATCATATGATTTTAAAACTATATCCTAATCTACTAATGCTCACTACCAAAGTAAGAATAAATTGTTAGTGAAATACATACCGTTTATTTCATGAAAATCTTAATTTCTAAGATTAACGACTAAACACCATCTAATATACGTGAAGTACTGTACTGTCAAACATTAGCAGAAGTTTTATATTGATAGCGTTTCTACAGTATATAATGGATTAACTCAACCGTTTTAATCATCTAACAACGAATACAAGGAAATATATTCTCCTACAAATATATCTCTTTGCTTTAGGTTACTGTCATACTTTTTTGGTGGTATAACAATCGTAAAGATAAACAGACATGACATGGCAAACAACATTGTTTAGTCATAGTTAGTTAGTAAATAATACAAACAGTAAATATGGCAAAATTTAGTAATAAAATTAATAATCTGTTTACATAAATGCAATCTTAGAATATTATAAGTAAGGATGTGAAAAACCGGGAAACACCCGCTTTTTATAAAGCCGTTGATTTTCGGGGATATAGCATAAATCATAGAATTAACTTAATTTAATAAAAATTAACTAAAATTAATGTTTCCGTTTTTCCCGTTTTTAATGTTTTCTCTATAAACTCCCGATTCTACCGTATTAAAGAAAATTCGCTATATTATTCCCGATTTTACAGTTATTCGAATTTAAAAATTAAATTTTATAACTTTTTTTAAACTTTTTAAATTTTTCTCTGATATTTATTACTATTTGGAAGCTATTTTAATTGAATTAAGTTCTATAATGTTTCATAAAATCTAAATAACTGTATAAAATTACTATTTTTAAATATTAATTGATAATATTTTTAAAATATGTGATTTTTCAAGCAATAAAAATAACTTAATAAAGTAAAATATTAAAAAAAACACTAATATTAAATTTTTATGTTTCCCGAATAATGTGTACAGAATTTTTGTGTAATTTTTGCACCATTATTGTGTACCGATTTCGGCAATTTTAAGTCCCGGTTTTTCACATCCTTAATTATAAGGTTATAGGTTAATCATTAAAGGTTAATATAATTATAGCGATACTAACTTACTCATCAAAAATATTTAATGACAGCAACATTGTTACTACTTTTGTCTTTTGTGTATTTTATTCAGAACCGAATAGAATATATCTGCGGTTAGTTTACTAGATTTATCTATACTTTCGATATCTTTGCATATTTCGTTATAGCTTTTCTCCGCAAACGATTTGAACTCATTCTCGATATTCAACTCATTGTAAACTCGTTTAACCTTTTCGACCGCAATGCTATCATTGATGCCGTAATTGTCTTCAAGCACTTTATACTGTTGGCGATTCGCTCTCTGAAGTGCGGTCACGACAGGCCAGCAACACTTTCCGTCTTCGATATCAGTGCCCACTTTGCCAATAACTGTGGGATCAGCGAAACAGTCGAGAACGTCATCCTGTATTTGATAATACTCGCCGATTTTCAGTAGTATTCGTTCGGCGATTGCGTGCGATTCGCTGTCACTCACACCGCAAATATGCATCGCTAGTTGTACGGGCAAACACGCAGAATAGTATGACGTCTTGTACTTCACGATTGTCACGTATCTCTCCATTGTGTACTTTGCGAAATCTGGTTTGTTCGACACTCCGCGCTGAAATGATAGCATATCCATGCATTGACCGTAAATTGTTTTCCTCACATTCTATCAGAGATTAAAATTCACAAATATTTAGATTTCACAGGTTTTAAAAATTATAAGTGTTTAACAAAATATGATAACACTAACAATAGATATTATATGATGCCCTATAATTTTAAATGACACACAATTATTTTTCTGTAAAATTGTAAGGTCTCTGTTATTTATTGTTATCCTTATTTTTCATTAATCGATAAAGAAAAATCAAATTAACTGGTTATCAAAAACTGGTAAACGTGATTAATTACTATTAAAGCTAACAAATACTGCAATTATCGAATCGATAGTTACACTTACATCGATATAAAGATTGATTAATTGGGAATAGTATGGCTCGTTTCCGAAGTGTTTTCGCACCAACTCGTAGCACGTGTTCTCCAACATCAACGTGTCATTAATCGCTATCATTCCCACGTCAGCCTGCATTTAGATTGAGTCAAGTTTTTACAATAAGGTTAAACAAATATCAAAAGCGATTACATTTCTATACCAGCACGGCTTTCCGCGTCTGGTTATCGCGCTGTCCATAATATCGTCGTAAATTAAGAAGAAAGTCTGCAAATACTCCAAACTCCAACCGAGAATTATCACTCTTTCCATATCACTACTGCTATCGCTATTGGTTTGATTTTTATTCAATTTGGAGTACACCTCGACTAAAGTCATGCCGCGATACATTTTACCGTGCGGTAGGTTGTACTCCACTGCCTGTTTATAGGAAAATTAGGTTTAGTTTTGATGAAAATAATATATCTTTGATTTAAGATTTATTGTCACTAATAATTGGTAAAGTACTTTGTGAAACCATTGATTTGCCTCATTTAGCGCATCGTCACCACTGGACTTTTTAATATCTGCAAGAAGCTTGTGGTACACTTCAGTAAATCGATCCGATTCTATGTTAGCGTTTAGATTTGTTGGGCTAACATAATATGAATAAATTAAATATATATTTATACAGCTTATATGTATCTATAAATATTTCATTTATTACACACTTTTGTGTTTTATACATACTTATTGGTAGCAGTAGGTATTGCGGCGAAACAGCGGGTTCCACTCAAACCACTCATAAACTTATTTATTTGTCCCGATTTGTGAAAATTTAGTTTTTTCATCCCATTGTGCACGAAGAATAAAATATTTCGAGACATCTCTCAAAATATTGTAAAGTATTTATCAAAACTTCAAAGCGTGTGTAGTCTCAAAATACTACTATTAAAAAATTCTTGTGCAGTAACTATTAAATCTGCTATTATTTCACTGAAGGAAAATTAAAAGCGTTTATCATTATAGTTATGAAAAATTAGATGTATCTAAATATAGCTAATCTAAATACAACTAGTTTTATGGAGGAAAACCAGAAAAACAAATATTATTCGCAAATATCGATCACGTTTACTGCCGATTTGTAGATATTTTCAGGCAAACACTCGGTTTTATGTATCCTTGAATTCGCATCTGATTTTTAAACTATAGTATATTTTCTACCAAACTCATTATAATCTGTATTTTTGTTTATGATCATAGTTTTATTGTCCATTAAGTTTATTAGGACATAATTCAAAATTTTAAATAAATTCGCTGCTAAAAAAGCCGTTACAATAGACAAACAGTACGATCATTGTTTAAACAGTTTGTGGACACATATGGAAATATGAATGAGATTTACACTTGTTTTTTATAGTGATATAGAAAGTCATAATTTAATGATAAGAGAGAGACATTGGTTGACAAATTATCACATTTTTAAGATATGTGTGAGAAAAAAATAATTAATTAATTAAAATCTGCATTAAGAAAAATATGCATATTAATAATTGTGCTTAAAAACAATACATGTGCTATTCTTTATCAATACTGAATTGATAAGTGTGTGTCACTAGATTTTATTACGTTTGGAAGCTAAATGAAAAGAGAAAGAAATAAAATCATGATTAAATCGGTTGCCAGAAAGCAATAATTTATGTTTGTTTGTTTTTTTTGTAAACACTGTTTTCACAGTATAATCATTATTTTTTGAAAATTTTTAAAAATGAAACAATTGAAACCATTGATTTTTTTTTTGAAAAACAAAACTGCCATTCGATCGGTTTTAGATCCGATCTCTAACTCCGATCTTAAACTTTCAATCGAGTATTTGTTTGTAATATTAGAAATAAAGTTTGTAATAAACTGAATGCCTATGTTTGTACGGACTTACAATTAAATTTTCAATTTAATTTGTTTGGTATCTGAATATATGGTATATTTGAGAACTAATGCACAATTACTTAATAAATTATAACTATATTGACCACAAAAATTGGTTTCAATAAACTTTAGAAAATGATTTTAATTCGATGCGAATTATGCAGTACTGCTTGTATCGCACTTTTTGTGACTTAAAAAAATTAAATAAATATATAATATAATTAAAGCCCGGATTTTTACATAAAAAAAATAATTTTAGCGGTTCATAATAATAATATAAAAATAAATATTTAATCAATATTATTTAAAATTTTAACGTTTATACCAGAAATAATTGAAAAAATAAAAAAATATAAATCAATATTTTGTTAGTTTTTAGTCAATATAATATAAAATATTTTGACTAAAATAAATAAATATTTTTACGAGCTTTAAACATAATATAAGTTAACTGTAAGTTATAAGTATTTTTACTGTAATTTTTGTATCTCTATATTGCTTTATCTCTAATCTATTTTTAATTAGTTTTATGCTGCAATTGCTTCGATGCATAGATGTGTCGCGTGGCGAACAACTCGTCAACGATGGACGCGTCAGCCATTGTGGAGATGTCTCCGAGTGTGCAATCATTTCTGGCAACTTTGGCCAAAATTCTGCGCATTATTTTGCCAGATCTAGTTTTTGGCAGACCTGAAACCGGATGAATCACCTCTGGTGTCGCGAATGCTCCGATTTTAGCGCGACCTAAGCATTAGCAAACTAAAAGATTAAATAACTTTTTGAATAAAGTGTTCACCTCTTAGTTTCAAGTCTCGTTCCAATTCACTGCTGAACTCGAATCCGTTATTGAGAACAATATAGCAGTACACGCATTCACCCGTAATAGGATGCGGTGCGGACACCGCTGCCACTTCTGATATGGCGCTGTGTCGCGCAATCGCTGATTCCACTTCTGCCGTCGACAGCAAACGTCCGGAAACATTAAGCGTGTCATCGGTTCTGCCAGTAATCCAATAGTAACCATCACTATCTCGTCGTACACCTTATCAGAGATTAAACAAAAATTTATTTTCATAAGAAAAAGTGAAAAAGGTTTTTCATTAGCGATTCGATACCATCTCCAGTGCAGAAGTAACCCTTAAATTTGTGAAAATACGTGCTTTCATATCGTTGGTGATCGCCAACAATAGTGCGCGCAATCGCAGGCCACGGCCTCTTAAACACCAAATGACCGACAGCTGGTCCTTCCAGTTCTTTTCCTTCGTTATCGAGAACGGCGGGAACGACACCGAAGAATGGAAGAGTGGCAGAACCGGGTTTCATAGGCGTACAGCCGGGCAGTGGTGTTATCATAGGTGCGGCCTATAGTGTAATAATTATGTTATTACATCATTGCGAAAATAATACTATTTTTACTGCTAAAGTTGTTGGGATAGAGAAAACTGCTCACTGTTTCTGTTTGCCAGAACGTGTCAACAACGGCACATTTGCCACTTCCAACCACATTCCTGAACCAAAGCCAAGCCTCAGGATTAATTGGTTCACCAGCTGTGCCCAAAAGTTTCAGAGAAGACCTTTTGTGGGCCAACACGTATTTGTCGCCATATTTCATCAAAGCTCTTACAGCAGTCGGCGACGTATAAAATATATTGACATTGAAGCGGTCCACGATCTGCCAAAGTCGACCCGCATTTGGGTGGAATGGCGTGCCCTCGAACAACACTATTGTGATGCCGTTCGCTAACGAACCGTAAACATTCGCCGAATGTCCAGTAATCCATCCCAAGTCAGCGGTGCATAAGAGTACATCGCCGACTTTATAGTTGAACACATATTTGAAAGCAGTGGCAGTGTATATCATGTAACCGCCGATCGTGTGCAACACTCCCTTAGGTTTGCCTGTACTGCCACTGAAGCGTTTTGGAACATAAAATTTTTTAAATTTATCGCAAAATAATTTTTCTGCAAACTCTAAACTTCACACTAATTTCCACTAAATTAACTGTACTTATAAAATTTTATTACACAAATTGAAGAGAAAAATCAAAATTAAATGTGTTTTCGATAATATCGATAAATTAATAAATTAGAGTGCGATTAATGGTGTGTTAATAATATCGTGACTCTTTATAAATAATATAAAACAAAATTGTCTAAACACTATTATTATTGGAATGATTTAAGATGAAATAAAGATCAATTAATAGTGATTGACAATTACTATGTTTATACCTCGTGTAAAGGATAAAGAGAGGGTCTTCAGCGTCGAGCCAAACCGGATCACACCTATCACTAGCATCGCTCATCACGTGATGCCACCACACATCGATGTCTGCATTCCATTTTATACCGGCATTGTTATTAACATCCGATTCGCTAATTGCGAGATTCAAGTGGCGCACTACTATGCAAGCAATTATCTCGTGACCTCTAAATTGTTTGAATTGAAAAGCATAACGTAGATTAACATTATTTAATGTAGACGTTAAACGCGTACTTCTGTTTGCAAAGAACTAACGCTGAATCACAGATTTGCTTTAATGGTAACAACTTTGTTGCGCGATATGCGCCGTCAGACGTTACCAAAAGCGAACAATTGGCGTCGAGAATACGGTCGGCCAGAGCCTCCGCCGAGAATCCAGCGAACTGTAACAAATTAAATGAAAGTTTGTCAGCGTATTAAATAAAAATGCAATAAGAAAAATCATTATGATTAATAGGTAAAGTGGGATAATATCTTACAACAACAGAGTGAATCGCTCCGATTCGGGCGCACGCGAGCATCGCTGTCACCAATTCGATTGTCACTGACATGTAAATCGCCACCCGATCACCCTTTTTGATACCTTTGCTCTTCAGTACATTCGAAAATTTACATACTTGTGTCAGTAAATCGTTGTATGTTATCTGTTTGTTCGTGTTTGGCTCATTTCCTTCCCTATTATCCATCAATTAAATGATAACTAGAGCTCCAAAAAAGTAGCATTTATTCTATATAAAAATAGCGCAATAAATTGCTCCAAAAATTTAGCAAAATAGCATTAAAAATAGCATTTACTTTTCACAAACTTAAAATTTGATAAAACAAATTCGTAATAATGAAACTATTATTTTTTTCTGCATGTATCCGAAACTTATAAAATTAAAAAAAAATACCAAAATGAGTAATAATTTTCAAAAATTTGTGGGCCATCCGAAAACTCATCGGAATTTAACGATAATCTTTTTGTTTTATAGCAAATTGCGTATATAATAGCAAAAATAGCATTATAGCATTTAAGATTAAAAATAGCAATGAATAGCAATTTTAAATATGGATAAAACGGTTCATTATCATCTATTTCGAGCATATTTTACAACTATATGCTCCTAATTTACGAAATAAAAAGTAGCAAATGCTATTATTTTAGAGCTCTAATGATAACCGTATATTTGTTGAAAAAATATATTTTTAAATAATTTAGATATATATATATATATTTATTTATTTATTTACCAGTAGTAAGCGATATTTTGCCCCAAACCTTTGTCAACTATGCGATCCAACACGTTATAACAAATATTGGTCACTGCGCCGGACATACATTTCACAAATATCGGACCGTTAGAGCAGTCAAAATTATATTCGAGAAATTGATTTTTGGGGCCACACTTCCAATAGAATTCATTAATAATGTCAGACCAAAAGCCTTCCGGGTCTTCAATGGATCTGTTGTACAACCGTCTGTACTCATCGATAGAAGCAATGTGTGCATCGCTTTGAAATTCTTCGTTTGGATATACAATAAGCTCTTCCTTAGACTCAGCGCTAGCCATTCTAATCGATACTGTAATAAACTGTTAGTGTTACACGTGTACATGAAAATTATAACACTTACGGGAAAAAAGCAGTCCTAAAGTTTCACAATAAATAGTTTTGGACACAGATGTATACTAAAGTTGTCGACGGTTCTAACCGCGCATTAAACCAAGGCATTTGTTTACCGCAGTTAGACTTTAGACTCAACAATAGCCATTCTAAACGATGGGCACTGTGTAATAAAAATTGTAAGACTTACGGGCAAAAAAGCTGTCTTCAAGTTTTGCAATAAAGAGCTATGGCTTTTTTAGCGCACAAATGTATACAAAAGTTGCCGTCCGTTTGTTAAATGAGAGAAACATCCGGTTAGAACTTCCAATTATCGTATACATGTAAAACTTGCTGGAAAATTTTTAAAAATTCAAAAAAATTCAAAAATTTAGCACAACTTTAAAGCAAGAGAATTAACTATTGAATGCTAACTCTTACTAAAAAAACAGTTGCTAACCGGAGTTGTTTATTATTTCTAGCTAAACTATTCGGTGTAAAATTACAATATAATGCAAGAACTTTTCACGTGATTTTTATTAACTGTATAACTATTACTCAAAATTAGTTTATAATTATATCGTGATTTTTGGACTGTATAACTGTTTAATAAAAATCACATGAAATGTTCTTGCATTATATTGTAATTTTACACCGAATAGTTTAGCTAGAAATAATAAATTTTGAATTTTTTTTGAATTTTTTAAAATTTTATTTTAAAATAATTAAATCAGCATAAGTCGCCTGATGATGGTTAGAAGAGTCTAATCGAAACGTTGCGCAATAAAAAAATGTGATACTGTCGAGTAAAAATCGAATTATTAAATTTAAATAAATAAATTTTATTTATTATCCTAAAAAGTTTTTTTAAATGAATCAAATGTTGCTATAAAATAATTTATATCGTTAACATGATATTTTTTGGAATTAATAAGAATTTTAATCAAGATTTTATTAGCAGGGAATTTGGCGGGGCTCAAGGTTTAAATTTTTAAGGTTAGGGCTTAAGGTTATGATTTTACAAACCGTGGACAAGTTAGATTTAAAAAATTCCATGAACTCACCACATGTAAACTTGCAATGTAAACAACAAAACAGTGCAATTATATTATTCTTGAGTGTTTAATTAAAAGTTAGTTTCAAGTTCTATATGAAAAAAAAAAGATTTTTCATTTTCACTTCTCTATTTTGACCCAACAATAACGATCGTGATTTTTAATACATAAGTTATTTCGACCCATATTTCTATTACATATATTACTTTTATTATATATTTAATTTGCTGATATGTTGAATTAAATAACGAAAATAAGGTGTTTAACTTACGATCAAATTATTAGCATATTTTCTTGTATTATAAATGTTGTCATAATTGAAAACACATGTTTTTATTCTGTTAAATATGGCATTATAAAAATGAGTTAGAATACAATAATCATCGCTCTACTGTATAGTAACAAACATAATAGTTTGTGAAAGTTTTTTCCTAATTGTATTTTTTTGTTTATTTTTTTTGTTTATTTTTTTGTTTATTTTTTCGTAATTAATTGTGTCTTCAAAAAAAATTAATTAATTAAAATAATAAAATAATATACTTCATTACAGTCCGTATGGAGTAAATGCGATTAAGAATTTAATACTAAACTAAACAAAATTAAAAAAATTTTATCTTCACTTTTAATATTTTTATTGCATGTTTTAATACAATACACTGACAAATTAATTCTAAGCATACAATTAATTAATAGAATTGGAATTTTAAAATCAAACCTTATCTGATCAAAAACAAAAATAAAATTAGTGTAAGATTGGAGATAGAAAAAGTGAGAAATTGACTGAAAAAAATTTATAATTCAACTAAATAATACACTAATTATAAAATCAATTCAGATATTATGCCAGTTTCGATCGTGGTTTTATTTTAAAACGGGTAATTTTTTAAATTTGTTTACTATTAATTGCTTGAGTGCTTGTACTGTAGGTTATATCTTGGTCTGCAGGAGACTCCGAAACTTTAAAAACTATATCGGGCCGAGATTTTGCTTTACATAGTAGAAAGCCGAAAAATTTCTAAAATCTAATATTAATACCTAAAAGTTACTTTATTCCCGCAAAATGTTTTCTACATTTAGGATATATATAAAGTGTTACACTACTTATTAGACAACCCACGTCAATAAAACGAGCACATTAAGTTTCTTTTTGCATAATAGTTCATATTTAATGGAAATTCAAGATGATATGTGAAATATGTGGGCCGGGCTTTGAGTTTTTAAAATTGTCGGACTTTTTTTCAGGCTAATGCTTGAGGGTGTCGGGACTAAATTTTTCAAGATTTCGGAGTCTAGTCATCAGTATTGAATTGTACTTAAAATGTTTACACATTTTTAATAAAACTAATTACATTAATGTATTTCGTAAATATTTTATATCAAGAGAAATTGTTTTTATCAACAATTTTTATAGTAAATAAAAACCTGATGCTAATTTTTTAGCAAAAAATATCTAATTATAAAACAATATTCGGTTTTTAAAATTTTCTTCCTGATTTTAAATATATTTTCACAAAATATTGTCAAATAATTATTCAAAATAGTATTGCGCGGTGCAGACCATTTCAGACACAGACACATTCCAAATCCAAAAGCTCGACATAACTTCGTTAAAGTTAGCTTAACAAAAACAACATTTTAGAAATTAGATACAGATTGAGAATTAAACATTTAAAAATATTAGATAACACCATAAATTAATTAATAGATTATGTTTTATAAATTTTAATTATGGTTTTTAATTAACAATTTAATTTATTTCTAAAATATTTACGCGTTTTTTTTTCTCAGGCGAATGCTGTTAAAATCCGACATACGGTACAAATAATGTCGTTTAAATGTTGTTTTAATAAATATTGTCTCTTTAACAAATAATGTAATGATATTTGGTTTAATGAGAGACATGGTCGTTGTCGTTCAACTTAAATGAACCAACAACAAAAAACACAATACTTATCACTTCATTTAATGCGAATTCAATTTTTATATGTATGTTTTTCTTAGCGGTTTTCTTTAAGTATTTGAGTCTTTGTTAACTTATTTTGTGAGTTAAAGTATTGCAGTTTCTCATCTAAGTTCCGTTCGCGCACATGTATAGCTTTAATTGCAATTTGAGTACTGATAAAGAAGCAATAAACTCTTACCAAACGTAATTGTCTTTAATATAGACTCTACTCCTACATTTGTAGTGTCGCATAATCATAAATTTTTTTTTAAAAATAGCGCATCTTCTTATATGAATAATATAATGTTAATTCAGTTTTGAAGACTGGTCTCGTATCATAAACTTATTGACATTTAAGTTGACTTTTAAGCATAATTTTCCACCAAACATTAAAGGGGCAGTTAAAGTCCATTAAAAGTTTAAATGGCATTTCAAGTGTAAGGGAAAAAACCTGCAATTGAAGTCTGATTAAATTTTATTAAAATCATGAAAAAACTTTAGGTAAAAAAGTCTAAATACTTGTACATAAGCCTAAAGAAATAATGATATAAATTTTGATCCTTTATTCTCATTAGAAGATTCTATTCTAATTTTAGACCAAATAGATTTGACAGAATTTTTTTTAATGTTTTCTTAAAGACTAGTACTTTTTACTGGTTGACAAAAAAAATTTTCGGATAAGATAAAACGTTAATTATTAATGTTAAACATTAATTGCCCCAATCATTCCATGCAATGCAATGCTACATTGAATTTTTTTTTCAAAAGAAATAACTTTTGTATTTATTTAATAATTAATATCGTTTTTAACTATAAATTTAGTTATATATGTTATTCACGTTAAGTTGAATTTATTTTTTATAAGTAGAAGTATACTGACATAGTTTTGGTTTATTAAGTATTATCTGAGAAAAGTAAGATTTCTGTCAAGTTTTTTTAAATAATATCAATAAAATAAAACCCAAATTTAATCGGTTGTAGTAAACGATTCTTAAGTGTTATGTTTTTTTTTAATAAATTAACATTTACTTAATTCAATAAATCATTAATTGTTTTATAAATAACTCTAGATGTCTCCTAAACTCTCGGATCGTTTAATAAATTCGGTGTCTGATCTAAAAGAGCAACTCATTGCGCATCCGTTTATCATGGAAGTGATTGTTACCGGCATCGGAACCAATGCCAAGAGAGCGCTGTCCATCGAATACAAGGTTCAGGTCGAGAGTAGAAATGACTGGATTGCTGTGTTCGCGAGTGGCATCAAAAAATCTGAAACCGTACAAGAAAAAGAGCTTCTGGAACAGCTAATAGTTATGACTGATGCGGTGACGGAGCGATTCGCGACATTGTTTTATGAGAAGTTTGGCTCATTTGACACAACTGTGTCGGTCAATGAGATCACAAAAACGCCGTCAGTCAAGCAATTGATAGACAAAGCGCGGAATGCGCCGATTCTTGATTATCTGGTGATGCTGTTGAGCACATTCTATGCCGCATACGTGTGCGCTAATCTAAAATTTGATCCGAGATTTAAGCCGAACTGGTTCTACGAGTTGTATTTTCCCGATTATAATCAATTAGAAAGTTTGTTTAATAGCTTGAAAACATTGATTGATAGCAAGGAAAGTAGAGTTTCGGGCGACACTGAGAAGCGTTTTGTCTATGATTTTAGACGTTTCCTTTCGTTTCATATCATAAATTTGGATAACCTTTGGAATTAACTACAATGCTATTGACTATTATTATGTGTTTTAATAAATTTTTATTTATAATGTTTTTATTAACATAAATGATGCTTAATAATTAATTGGTAATTTTTATTTAAATAACAAGACCGGAACATTTATAATAGAGCTCACTTTCTTAGGTAACTTAAAATATGTATTGTTTGGATTGCTTTAAAAGGTTGTAATGATTGTTACTCATATTAATATTCTAACCGGCTATTCAGACTATTAAGTCGTAACTTGTATGTTATAAAGTATTAAGTTATAGCAAGGAAGTGGTAGAATTGGACTTAAGAGTACTGCGGGCGGACAGACATTGTTAAATCCATAAGCACGCCCTCTCTCTACATAGATATTGAGCTAAAAATTCTTGATAATATTTGGTGAAATTAATTTAAAAACTAAAATTCTCAGTGTAGTAATTCCTAAACCCATTTACTATTATTACAAATTAAATTAAACTTCTGAATTCTCAATTTCCAATGGCTGATGAAATAATATCAATATTTTTCAATAAAACAAAGAGCTCGATCTCTCACATATACCTTATACTTAAATACGGCTAATATTTACGCATTCATTCAAACTCTTGCGTTATATTTCTAAAAGCTTATGAAAAATTACAATATAAACTTAGTAAGTTAATAAAATAAAATTCTTTTATTCGTTTCGCAATAGATTAATCTTTAATACAATACAAATCATATGCAATACAACTAATATCAAATATTCGGCAAATTCAGTGATACTTGCATTGAGTGTGTGCACAATCAATAACTGTCAGACATATAAGACTAGCGGCGTATATGTTGGGCCGGATTGCGGTCAAATCACTCCAACCCGTGGAGTTCACGCATAGATCGCAACTGCCACGACAGAAATCTTCATCGAAAATCAGGCAACTGTCGCCATCAGTTGTTCGTGCGGACAGAAATGTTTCGTTTGACTTTAGGGATGATGTTTGTGGCAATGGTTGTGCTGATTGGCTGCTGTCCTCAAAACAATACCCGTCGCCAATAAATGCGTGAACACCACCCGTATAATTCGGTTTGGTGTACAACTCGAGACTGCATATCGACAACGAAACCATTGTTGCAAAAACAAGCGAAAGAAGTGTTGCTTTCATTTCTGTTTAAAGTAATGCATAAAAATATACAAATTTCATGATATAGTGATACAAACTTACCTTTTGTCTCAATATTAGTTTAAGATTTTAAACAACAATTATAATCTCTTACTTTTCGGTTAATTCTAATTTGTAAAAATTGTCTGCTATTTATATGAAACAGTTTACCCCATGTTTTGTTAAAAGATATTTTGTTTATCACTTAAAAACATGAAAATAACTTATGTTGTTGTAAGGGTTGTTGCAGCTTATATCGAAACTCATTGTATTTCACTGTAGTTTAAGTATAATCTGCATTAATTTCTACTCCAAACCCTATTAGAGACACACTAATATCCGTATTCCTACACCAAAACCCACGCATAATTCTTATTGTGATAAAACATTTATTTAAGCAAAACAATAATTTTTGAAATTAATTTCTAGTGTTCATTTAAGATCGAGATTGTCTTAAAAAACGAATTAAAAAATTGAAATTATTATCGAATACTTTTTTGAAATTGGAAGAATATGTAAATGAATAATAATATTTAAAAATACGGACCAAGTATTAGATGAGTGCATTGAGAGTATTCCTATTTCAAATAAATTAACTTTGGTTAGAGTTTACTCGAAAGTCATGTTTAATTAATCTGTTAACTTTTACTAATTGATTACCACTAGTTATTAGGGAATAATTTATTTCATAAATGGTTAGAAATATCGTTTTGTACTTAAAATATGTAGTACTATCTCTCACACCAAACAAATAGTTGACAAACAAACTAGACTCCCAAATCGTAAAATTTGCAGGCCAGAGCACGACTTGGGTCCGACAGGCCCATATAATGGTCAATTTTTAAAAATAAATTTTCGCATATGAATCACACAAATGAAATTTTCTTTGGGTTTATTTATGTGGCAAAATTTTAAGCTTCGGACAAACTAATTGAAGCTGAAGTCGATAAATAGTGGCCATGAGTTTGTGATTGAATTTGATTTTTAATTGTTTACCAAACATATAAAAAGTGATCAATATTTTGCCAATAGAGTGATATATTTTATTTAATATTCTTAGTAAAACATAATTTACAAAAGAATAGAAATATTATGCATAATGACTGGGCACGGAATTACCTATACATTAAAATAACACTTAATTTTGATTTTATTAGTTATTATTCTACTCGAAAGGTTTATCACCAGTAGGAATCTGCGTGGGTTTATGGAGTGTAAGAATAACACCAATAGAGTGTTACGTATAGGGTTGAACTAGAAGTTAAAGTCCATTTCACTTAATAATAGAATATAATGAGTTTCAATTTTGTAGCCTATCGTATGATATATAAAGTGTGGCACATACTGTTAGAAAAAAATCAATAGATAATTTTTTTAAGTCGAAAAAAGAACATATTCTTGATAAAACTATAAACCGTATATATAGACTACAATTTAATAAAAATTTTATTACTTTTATAAAAATAATACCAAGAATATTAAAAATTAAAGCTAATATTAATACTGACTTAAATTTTATATTATCCACTGTATAAAGAAAAAATCGAAATGAAAACAATTCAAATTGCGCTTATAATTGCCATTATGGTATCGCACGCAATGTGTTCACTGCTTTGGTACGGCAGCGCTAATTACACGGGTGCTGTGCACGCGTTTGTTGGCGACGCGATCTGCTTCGAGAGCGAAGGTTACGGAAACTTCAAACCGAACGAAACGTTTCTGTCCGCGAAAACAACTGAAGGCGATATTTGCCTGATTTTCAGTAGCAATGGTTGTGCGGACAGTTGTGACTTATGTGTGGATGACAATGGATGGAGCGATATGAGCGCATTCAGGGCTGATGTGTACGCCGCCAGTGTTCTGTGTGTTAGCGCTGCTATTAATTACTGCGCGAATACACTGTGCAACTATCGATGAATATTATTGTTACATATAATATGATTATGATTTGTATTACATATGATTTATATTGTATTAAATTAATTAATACTATTATAATGAAGAAATAAAATAAAAAATTGATTTTACTGAAAAATATTGGTTTCGTTATTAAGATTATTATTAATTTATTTACCAATTTATTTATCAATGAATTTCCTATAATTTAATGCAAGAGATAAATGTTGTATAAAGTCATAACCAGAGATCGAATTTTTAGGGCCAAAAATTTTAAAATTAGGGTAGGGTAATAGGGCTAAAAAAAGTATCAAATTAGGGTAACAATTAGGGTCAAAAACTATGCATTACTAACGAAAATTCATCGAATAAAATCTATAATTTTTTGATTTGAGACTAATAAATTCTTCATTTTTATTTTTTCAGTTGAATGTTTCTCATGCTTAAAATGTTATAAAATATTTATAGTCATAAATATAAACAGTTTGATAAAAAAATGCATATTTACTTTCAAATAAAAAATAATTTCAAATTTTTCTAGCAGTATAATCGAGAAAAATTAATCTAAATGTTATGATTAGGGTCATTTAGGGTTAAATTTGTAAAGTAAGGTAAATAAGGGCTCCATACCTACATTAGGTCAAATTAGGGTAAATTAGGGTTGACCCTAATAATCCGATCCCTGGTAATAACACATCAAATAATTAGAATATTAGTAATAGTGAACTGAGAAATCAATCTTTGAACGATTCTAGGCATACAGGAATCACAGGAAAATTTACTTAAAACATTATTTATTCGTAAATAAATTTTTGCCACGATTTTTTACTAAATGTTTTTGGGAAAAAATAATTGAGTTTATAATTTTGAAAAATATTTGAGACCCAAAACAAATAAGTTCTTTAGTGATTAATCTTACTTAACGCACTTTTAATCAAATTTTGTATTTTATTACTTAATACATAGAATTATCATTTGCAACAATAATGATCCGGTTTATCGAATTATTTTGTTTATGTGATCCAACATATGTCAAGAACATTCTGCATAATCAAATATATTATCAAACTAAACATCGTATTTCTAACGCATTATGAAACTAAATAATTCCGATAATAACTAGTGTTTGACAATTAATATAAGCACAGAATTTTTTGTAATTTAAATTCAATACACTTTTAGAAAATAAAAAATTTAATTTTAGGCCGATTCACTATTATTGTGAGATGCCTATCGACCTCTTATGCACTTTTTAGTAATTTAATTGGTCATAATAAGTAGACATGAATATCAACTTGAAATCTTTTCATGTGTTTCACATTTTTCACATTTACTTACAACTCAACTAATTTCTCCAAAAATTAACACTATTTTATGTATATTTTTATATACTGTATTTACAAATTTCATTTTAAGCTAATTTTTGATTATTAATTTTAGATTTTTTTACCAAAAAAAACTTCATTCTTATCAAAAACTAATAATTATTTTCAAAAATTATTATTTAGCTAAAAAAATGCAATTATCACAACAAGGAATCTGCGTGGGTTTATAGCGTAGGAATAATAAAATCAATAGAATGCTCCAAACAATGATTAATAAAGTGACATTAAATTTTTGGTATGAGTTATACAGCATTTAAAAACAATTATTTTCGTTATATATATATATATATATATATATATATATATAATTTAACCCTAAATTCTATGCAGAATATGTGGCACATTCTGCATTAATTTCAAGGCAAAAACAAAGAACATATTTTTATTGATAAACTCATTTCTGTAAAATAAATATGAAGTAAACAGTTCTAAAAGTTCAGTATAAATAGCCGTTCAATTTTTAAACATTTTTCAAATAATACAGAACTGTTATTTTAATTGAATTTAAACTTGAATTGAATTCAATTGAAATTGAATTTAAAATTGAATTTGAGAATATTATACTAATAATATAAATCTATTTTATAGGTAAGTGAATCTCATATTTTTTTAATTTTTCTAAAACTTAGAAATAAAAATTGTTTATTATATTTGCAGTAATAAAAAACTAGAAATGAAATCAATTCTGCTTTCGCTGGTTTGCGCAACACTGGTATCGCACTCATTATGCGCGCTTCAATGGTACGCCAATGTCAGTTATACGGGTTCTGTGCACGCATTCATTGGCGATTCGAGTTGCTTTTATAGCACACAATCGGAAAACTGGAAGGCAAACGAAACGTTTCTGTCCGCGCGAACCACCGAAGGCGACATTTGCCTGATTTTCAACGACGATTTTTGTAATCAGTCATGCGATGTATGCGTGGATGAACAGGGATGGAGTGATATGACAGCGTTCAGGTCTGACGTGTATGCGGCGAGTGTTCTGTGTCTCAGTGGTGTTATTAATGATACGCGCGAAACCACTCTCCTGTGCGAAAAGCGGTCTCACGTGTATCGCGTCGTCGCCCGAACACTTCTTGTTCGTCGAACGTCCAGCAAATCAGTGTAATTCGTCC